>JASDQU010109547.1:14398-35090 GCA_032191745.1 Picea mariana | reverse complement strand
TAATCCACCTTCCCATGTTTCCAACATTTTCATAAAACTTTTATGTTTTTTCTTCCACTCAAATTGCAAGCAATCTTCTCAAGTTTTTTCAATTTTATTCACTTACATGACACATGTTAACCAATACTCATAATTTAAACTCACAAATAACTCAAAATATATTACATATATATTAAATTTCAGTAACTTATCTTTTTCTCTTCTTAAAAGTACTTCCCTAATGCTTGATGTAGTAAATGTTTTTCCCTAATATTCTATTAGCCATCTTCTATCAACAAAAGACTTGCATAATAAAATGTGAAAATTATGAAATATATTTACAAACTAAACAATTCCAACCTAAAATGATCACAATACCCTACATCATTTTCAAGTTGAGTGGCATGTTTTCCATAGTAATATGAACCAAAGCACATGATACAATGATACACAACAATGCATTTATGTTTGTAAGGAGCACTGTGTAACCCAAAATGCAATTATACAAAACCTCTCTATAGAGACATGTATATTTATGTTTCATGTGGTGCTCTCTATAAACACATTAACGCATAGATACCATTTCATGCATGTTATGGCCGAATTTTGACTAAGTGTTGGTGTATATTAGAGTTCAATATAAGAAAAATATATAGGAGCCATGAGAACATAGATTCTTGAGTATGTGGTTCTATAGAAATTTGAGTACATGGAGGCTAAGGAGTCATATCATACATACTCTATGCCTACTTCCCTCGATCCTCTGAGTATGTCTCTAAGGATGTAGATTGTTTTATATCAGTGGGTTACAGTTGGTGGATTCCTTAGTTTGTTCTGAGGATCTTTTGTAATCACTTCATTCGCCTATATATGTGAGGATTGTAATATGGAAAGTTTTAGTTGTGAGTTAAGAGTTGTCATTATAATGAGTTGAGTTCTAATCTAGGTGGGGGATAGAAAAGGACAAGATTCAACATTCACTAGAAGAAAGGAATCATGAATTTGTCTATCAATAAAGTAATTATGTAGGGGAGGGCATTGCAAATTGCAATATTTAAATATAGATACTCAATTGAGTATTCACATGAGAGTTTATAGGTGGAATTTTTGAAAAAAATGAGCAAATGGATAAAAAGGATCATGGAGAAGCATTGACATTGGTGTCTACCATCCAAAGTTAATTGTAATATTAGAAACATGTTAAGTATCCAATAGTATGACCATCAGTTGAATTGATCTAAACAGTAGTTGATTTTTGGTAAAAAGGTGCAATGGAAGGCTATGCTTTGGAGTTTGGAATAGAATGTCCCTAGCCTTTGACCAAGGAACTTGAATTATTTAATAAAGGGCCATGTGGGAGATTGATTGAATAAATTTAGGTTTGGATATAAATGTTAATGGTGGAACAATGTATGTATCCAAGCTTGCCAAGCCCCACTGAGATGAAAGCATAATCCTTTCATCAAGGGGTGGGATTCTAGGAAGAGTTAGTTGGTGGCAGATTCAGTGTCATAAGATTATGGAAGGAATGATCATGTTAAAGGCAGTGGGATTTGAAATAAAATCACACACATGACAATGGAGATGCACATAAACAACAAGAAATTGGGGCATGAAGAAATGGAAAACATCCATGCCAAGTGTTGAAAAAGGATATGGACATGAAATGAATTTGTTTTATGGATGATGTAGAGGATAACAAAAGTACATGATAGATATTTGGCTAGCCTCAAAATTAAATATAAAAAAATGTGGTGTTGCAGAGAAATCAAGAGTTTGCAAAAGTGGAAAAAAAATCTAAAGAAGGGAGGTGAAATCTGCATGATGATGTGAGGAATGCATATTATATTTAAATTGTAGTCATAGATATGCTAGCGGAGCTTGATAATGAATCATTAATGTGGAATTTGTGGAAGAGAAAAACCAAGAGGAGGCATTTGAAGATGCATTTGAGTTGGTGTCATTCTAGTTTTCTAACCCTATATATTTCCATGCTATCGAGGAAGCATATTGAAATGGTGGTGAAGTTGTTCCATCCTATATCATAACCCCTATACCTTTTAAAGTTTGTTAAGACCACATGACCATTATTGTGCAAAACACAAGTGTGTGGTTGAATCACAGTTCAAGTAACTCCACTATAGTGGCTATTAATAGTGTGAGTGTGACCTCTCAAGGAATTCATGAGTTGTATTTGGTGTTATCAATTTCTATAAGTATTTCTATAGGAGCAGTGATAGTGATACAAAAATGAGGTCCCAATGGATTTGTGTTACATAGTCATCAAAGAATGGTGACAACTTAGTCAAATGGGTGATATTTACACTTGTCTTTTTTCCATGACAAAGGCGATGAGGATGGATAACTACATTAGTTTCTCTACAAATCCATTTGGAATGAAAAAAAAAACCCTAGATGTGATGTGGTTGGTGGAATTCCAAATGATGGTTTGAGGAAGAGTTTTGCGATGGTATATGAAGTGTAAGTAGAATTCTCCCACATTGCATTGTGTGACTTTGGTTCAACTGAGGGAAAACTTTGTGAAATATTTACAGAAGTCAAATTTAGAAATTATAGCAGAGTATGGAAGAATTAATGGAGATTAAGAAAAACAAGGTTGAGATCATTTGGGATTATGACAAGTGGTCTCAATATTTGTTGAGTTTATTGAGATAAAATATTTAAGAGGTGTAGCATAAAGAATGGTTTATTGATGTTTTTTTACCTCATATACGCTTGTTGTTGATGAAAAAGTGGATGGTGATGCAGTGGGAATCCTTGGAATTTTTTATGTACTTAGAGTCTATAAGTGGATTAGAAGAATCCTTAGTCCCAGAGTTGTATTTAGGGTTAGTGTAGTTTTAGTACTAGTTGATTTCTCTATTTTAACAAATTCAAGAGTTGGAAAAGGCTAAGCCAAGAGAAAGAGAGGAAATATAGTGCATGTTGTGTATTGTAGGAGGTAATCTCTAGAATGATTACCCCATGACCTAGAGATATGCCACCACATTAGCTAATTTGTTTGTGGGTAGTATGCTAGGAAAAGTCGATGTTGGAATTTGTGAGATATGAAGGAACCCAGGTCATGAAACCCATAATTTCCCACTATTGTACAAGTACAATAACGCTATGGTAGTTGTGAAATGTTAATTTTGCAGGTTAAACACTCACCATACCGAGAAATATCACACATTATTTAAACTTTCCGAAAGATTTGAGAATAATATGTTCATTATATCTTATAGCAAGTTTTGCCTCACCCCATGCAACTTGCTTAGAGGGCCTTTCCATTTCCCTATGCAGACTTGAAGTCCCTTGTTGTAACTTTCAGAGCCACAAAATCATATTTTTCCACATATATGCGCCCTACCAGTTAGACAACATGTGTATACGCAAGTTGCTCCATTACAGCCTGCGTACATTGGGTTTTGTGCCCAAAATTAAAAATTGTGTCGGGTTTCCATGTCATGTCACGAGATCCATGATCCTTGACCTTCCATATACTGGAAACGTTCTAAATCGTCCCTTCAGTTCTATTTGAAGGTTATAAATTGGGCCATATCCAAACCGTGGAGGAGGAGAGAATTCAACTTTTGAGAGAAAAGATACTATGGATAAATTTCACTTCACATTGAGTCAACATCCCTTTATCCTTGAAAGTATGAACACATTGTTCATCCCCCAAACTCTTCCTTATTTTATGGAGAACCTCATTGTCTCCCTTATATGAAATTCCCTTTGATGAAGGATTGAAGTGGTGGAGGCCTAGCTGGAGAGACTTAGTTTCTCGTTTCTGATGTGTGTCGACATAGAATTTTTTCACTTGTACACTTCTATTGATAATTTTTAATAGAAATATTATTTTCTCGTCCAATTGATATCTTGCAAATATTTGAATTATTATTCCATGGGCGTATTTGTCATGAATGTTAATGGATTATGCTATTTTATATTCTAAAATTATATATTATCACCATATGCTTGTGTATCTTGGTTGTTGAGGACAAGTTGCAGGTATAAAGCTTTGAGTTGTGTGCTCAACGATGGTCTTCATTGAATGTATGGATGAGGTAGTCTCTTGATCTTGTCCTGTTAACATTTCATTTATATAGAATGCTTGGGATTATGGTTTATTTTTGTGTGTCATTCCATCTTTTGTGGTTTACCCCATGCCATAGAGTGATTTTCCTCATAACCGAATTGGCGACCATACTCTGAATTATCTTCTATTTGGGGTTTTGATTGTTTTTCTCCTTGAATTGCTCTCTGTTAGCCTGAGTTTTCTTGTCTCCTAATTTCTTGACAACCTATTTTTACTTTTCATTTGAGTTTTCTTGTATTAATCCTTTCCCTGGCAGTGTTTTATTACATATACATGGGTTTTTCCTTGACATACGCGTACATACGTGAACTATCCTTCTATAGGGTGCATACATACACGAGTTTTCCTCAAACAATCACGTACACCAATGTTTTAGGCTTCATGGCTGATTTTGGTGTTTGTTGGGTGAGTTTTGATGGTTGTTGAGTATTCTTGGGTCTCTGTCCTAACTGTTGAGATCTTGCAGAGTGATAGGAAACCTTCTTTTTGTTGAATTTTTGGGCAGTTTTTCTCTCTCATCATCTTTTTTCATTGGTTGTCCTTGCATCTTGGTCTGAGTGTTTTTTCTTGGTATCTTTCTTGGCTTGTCTCTTTTTCCTTGTAGTAGGGTATATATATCAAGCTTCTATCCAGTCCTTGCATTTTTGTTTCTTTATATCGAAAAAAAAAAATTACTCATTTTGCATTATAGCACTTACTCTTTTGGTTATTTAGTTTTGATCTTGACATATATGGAAGGATTTCATCTTATTGAAAGTTTCATTTGAAAATATTACCATCTTTTGAGAATTTAAAATTAGGACTTAGCATTATGTTTATATTCATTTATTTGATATGTTGAGTCATAATATCATCAGTTTCACAACCACATCTCTTGAGTAAACAAAATACATTAAAAGTAATGTTGATTAACTAAAATTGATTAGAAATGATTTTATTTTTCATAGTACACAAACAAACATAGGATATAGAGCCCTGGAATATGATTTTGTGAGTAAACTTCTCCAAGGCTATTAAACTAAACATATGGGTCTGACCAGGGAGTGGTAAATTCCATTGTGAAATTATTGGCATCAAGATGCTCCGCTCACTCCGGAGTTAAGCACGAGGTCACACAAATTTGGTTGTAGAGATATCCCTCTAATACATTCTTAACGTCAGATATATTTCTAGGGATCTATTTGTATTTGGGTGTCTTTCTAGTACCTTTACCTCTGTGAGAGGCAGTGCTTTCAAGATTTCGAGCTTTGTTACCTTGCCCATATGGTGGACCTGACTTATGATTGTTCTCCTACACATTGGTTATATCATGGTGGCTTTAGTTGTTTGACCTAACTAGCCACATAGGTTAATTGCAGGGGTTATTCTGCAGGTAACCTGAGTCAGATAAGGGTCATACAACACACATCCTTTATGGAGGATTACCTCTCTGGGGGGATCTGACCGACTAAGTTTTTAATCCCATGAGGGTCCTTATAATTGATTCTGATACCTCCAATATTTTTAAGGGAGTCTCAGGATCCTCTTGGGAGAGGCATACCTACTTTAGTGAGGGAGTCCCCTTTTCAGCTACTATATCCTGTTGTGTGCATTTGGATTTTTATTTTTATTTTGGTGTTCTCTCTCATTGTTAGTTGGCCCTAGAATTTTTTTTTTTATATCTCGAGTCTTGAGTCATCATGGAGCCATACCATCTTCCTAGAAGGTCTCACTATTTGTTGAATTTTCCACCGCACCTTGAGTCTTTTCCTTCTAAGAGGCACAAAATTACTAAACGTGGTACACATATCTCCACCTACTAGACTTGTGATTATACAATTATTAGTACTGATTCGAGTATGAAAAACACAGGGAGTCCCTCAACTCCTATACCTACAATAATCAATGGAGTTCCTTCGACTCCTTCAACTGCGACAGTTGTAGTACCAGAGGTTCCCATCATTACTCCTATTCGACCTTTGGTTGCTACTCAACCCATAGTAACGAACCCTTTTGGGTCTCTTTTTGGTATGCCTGGATATAATTATCAGTCCATCCCTTCAGTCTCTAACCCTTTCTCTTTTAGTATTCCAAATATGACATCGCAATTTTCATCCTCCATTCCAGCGAATAATGCAAATTCTAGTATTGGACCTGGGGGCATGGGCCCTCCACATACTCCTCTCTTGTTTGGTGGAAGTCAAATTCCCCAAACGAATCCTTCGGTTGGGGTCAACCTCTATTTTATTTCAGGTCTAATCCTTGTCTCAATGCTCCTGGATGGAGTACTCAACCGGGAAAACAAGCCACTTCCTATGTTTTGTCCTTTCCCCCTTCCTCCTCCACATTGATTCGGACTAATACATTTGGTATGACGAATCCACCTCTATCCTCTGGATTTCCACCCGGAGGAGATCAGTTTCATACTATGGACAACCCTCAGCCTGGAGCTCCTCTAACAGGGGGAAATGTTTAAAACCCTCATTATAACATTCCTATAGGTATGATGCCCATACAACCTCTTATGAATCAGTTTGGAGGAGGATATTACCATACTGAATAGGGCAATGGTATATACAAGAGCCCTGGATGTGTCAAATAGTTGGCTTAGGTTGATGGACAGTTGGTATGGGTTGTTGGTTTTCATTGATTTCAACCATTGGAGAGTGATATTGTAGATTTATTTTGACCCTTAGTGATCAATTTCAACCCTTGGAGAAAGTCCGGTAGTGAATTCCAATAGCACAAAGGTTTGGGTAATGGACCCAAGTTTGTTTGGTGTATAATGGTATGATTTTTAATATATTTTTAAGGTAATAATATTCTATATGGGTATTACATGTCATTTCATTTCTGGTGGTATGTGGAACATCACATAACTCCTCACGGTTAGAGAGTTATGGTCATGTGAAGTTGGAGAACCCAGGTTTAGGTAATGGACCCAAGTTTGTTTGATGGATAATAGTATGAGTTTTGATATATTTGTAGGTAATAATATTCTATATGGATAGTACATGTCATGCAATTTCTAGTGGTATGTGGAACGTCACATAAATCCTCACGCTTAGAGAGTTATGGCCATGTGAAGTTGGAGAACCCTCATGAGTCATCTAGAAGCCCCAAAAGGTCAAAGTAGTCAAAGTGGTTTAAGAAATTTTTATAAGGTAAATAATAAAGTGAAGTGATGATTGTACTATAATTCAAAGTGAATACAAAAGAAATTATTTAAATAATAAAGTTAATCGATAAATTACTAAGTTGACAAGTGGTTAGAAGTGGGTTAGCCCTAAAATAAGGTAAGTGGTTTAAGATGGTTAGAAGGTAACCCCTTGAGGTAAAGTGAAGTGATGAGTGTATTATAAGTCAAAGTGGATACAAAAAAAATATTTAAATAATAAATTTAATGGATAAATTACTAATTGGACAAGTGGTTAGAAGTTGGTTAACCCTAAAATAAGGAAAGTGGTTTAAGATGGTTAAAAGGTAACCCCTTGAGGAAGATACATGAAAGTATAAATAAGAGGCAACGATCTCTCATTTCATATCACAATTGAGAATATTGAATATATACAGGTGACTGAGGTAACCAAAGGATATCTAAGCCGAATTTCAGAGAGAAGGTGAAGTAAAGAATGCTGAAATTCAAGGGAGGATAAATGTTTTTGATGATGCTTTCCAAGGTATGTTATTTACAGGTCATCTCACCATTTTCGCAATAACTATTTTTTTATAATGATTCATACCATGAAATTGATATTCCATTGATAAAACATATCCAAGTAGATGTGGTACTAATTTCATCTTGTGGGTCGTTGTAGTTTTGGCGTTACACTCCGTGGAAAATAGGGTTTGTGTCTAGTCCTGAAACTAGTCTAAAACATGTGTTTCAAGTAAAAATGCATAACTTCTTCATAACAGATCCAAATAAAGTAAGACCAAATGTGTTGGTTAGAGTATAGTTTGTAGTATTCTATGTAAAATATTCATATCCATACAACAAATATTTCGTTCAGGGCATGCTCTACAAGTTCGCTCTCTAGAATAAGCCAGAATTCAACAAGGTATGTCATTTTTTTATAACTCCTTTTATGAGAGGTTACAAGTAGTGAAAACTGGAGGAATCGTATAAAACACAACGAGGAACATTGTGTACTATTTTTAGATCTTTATTCATTACAGGTACATAGTTATGATTATTTCAAGTTAGGGTTGTTGAATAATCCAAAACTAGTCATGTGAGACTAAATAAAAGTTTGATGAAAATGTTAGTCTCTTGTTGTTAAAGTTAAGGAAGGTTTGCAGGTATGTGATCATATAAACCAAGTCTATTACAAAGTTACAAGTCAGATTTGGATGATTAAATTGATGAGGGATTTTAGTTGAGGTACATTTTAGGTACATGGTTGAGACAAGTAGTTGATGTTTTGGCACATACATGAGGTGTATAGTTGATGATGTTGGTACATCTTGATGATTCATAGTTGATGAGTAGTTGATACATGATTGGTACATACTTGGTACATGGTTTGAGGCACATGTTAGTATTATTGTTGACACATGGTTTATGGATGATGTAGCATACTTGTATTGGTATATTATTAGAAGCACATAGTGATCTTGGTGATGGTTATGACTTGTTTTGTTATGCTTGGTT
This sequence comes from Picea mariana, assembly GCA_032191745.1. Taxonomy (NCBI): domain Eukaryota; kingdom Viridiplantae; phylum Streptophyta; class Pinopsida; order Pinales; family Pinaceae; genus Picea; species Picea mariana. The sequence goes on along the minus strand of JASDQU010109547.1, from coordinate 26,376 downwards.
GATGCACATATTTGAGAGTTGTCTTGGTGATTGATCTGATTTGGTTGATAATATTGATGAGACAGGTTGTTGTGATAGTTTTTTTGGACAGGTTGTTGTGGCATGTTATTTGTACAGGTTTGGTGCATGGGTGATGCACTTGTTCATGGTACAGGTTGAGGTATAGGTTGGTGCATGGTTAATGCACTTGTTTAGGGTACATGTTGATTACAGTTTGAGGTACAGGTTGATTCATGGTTGATGCATTGTTTAGGTTATTGGTACAGTTTGTTTGGTGCAGGTTGATTGGTACAGGTTTACAACAATATATCTCACAGTGATAGCGTGATAGTGGTTCCATCATTCTACTTCTAGGTCAGGGAGGTTGGGCGGGGCAAGGAAAGGTGGTTGTAGCCGGAGAACATAGGGGTTGTAGCCTCCTTCTGGTTGTAGCCATAGAATTGGGGAGTTGGAGCTTCCTTCAGGTTGTAGCCTGAGAAACTAGGGGGTTGAAGCCTCCTTCTAGTTGTAGCTGGAAAAAAAGGAAGTTGGTGCTTCCAATGAATGTAATTCTTAAAAACATATAAGAAAAAGTATTATGTGGTTTTCTCCCTCTTTCGGTTTCCACGTAAAACATTAGTGTACTGTGTATGTGTGTGATTGCTCATTTTTTCATTGTTTATTTACTCTGCAACTACTGGATGATAATGATACATTGATATAAAACTTGCATTTTATGGTGAAAAATGATTAAATTGTTCTATTACTAATTCACCCCCCCTCTCAGTAATCCAACAATTGGTATCAGAGCAGGTTCCTTCTGGAAACAATTTAACCACTGGAAGGAGATCATAGATTATTCCGAGAATGGAGTACCAATGTTTAATGTTCGGAATGGTTTTAAGTATGAGATGTGGAGCATAAGGAAAAAAGTATTTTTATAGGCACGAGGACATTATATTTGGCTATCAGTTTTTACAGGATTTGATAGCTCAAAAAGTGCAAAGACTGGAGGCAAGAAGGAATTGAAGAAGAATAACAAAATAACAATGGATTTCATCTAGGAAGGATTACCTAATCTAGTAAGAGAAAAGGTTGCTAAATTTTCATCAGCCAAAGAAATTTGGGATAAGTTACATGACATATATTCGTCACCCATCGCAGATTCGTAAAATTCCAAAGAAGATGCAGATACAAAAAAAGAACAAAGATGTTCATCATGTCAGACATATTTAGAAGAGGAAGAGTATGAAGAAGCATAAGTTGATTACAGAGAAAAATTGATCAATGCAATTGAATATCTAAAGAAAGAAAGAGAAGAAAACAAGTCATCCAAGAAATAATTGATGAAGCAAAAGGAATGTGNATTTAAACCAATTTGAGAAAGAGTTTGTTCAAGAAGAGAGAAGACAGGAAGAAGAAATAATTACATTGAAAATCCAACTTGAAGAAGCAAAGAAAACATAATAGGTCATGAAGTCTCAGATAATGAAGAAAGAAGAAGAGGTTGAGAATCTTGAAGAAGAAGTTGTCACACTAAGTGTCAAAATTGTCAAGCTCAACAAGAATGTTGAAGAGACAGAAACATCCACATCAGTTGTAGAGAATGAAGAGAAACACTCTACATTGCTAGAAAAGAAGAATGAAGAAAATATAAAGAGTTATGCAAAAGTAATCAAAGGAATGAATCATGGTCAACCATAATCTAAGAAAACTTATAAAGATATATCTTCAATAAGACCATCCATGTTCAAGCCAAAAAGAAGATTCAATCATGATCATGATTAGTCAAGGAAGAAATTCAGAAGGACTACACCACAAAAAATATCATTCACTCACATGTATGAAAATTTGTTTTATGGTCATTCTTTTTATTGTACTAAATTTGGACATAAGGTTGCAGATTGCATGGATTATAAAATAAATTTTCAAGCAATAAATGCGTATGTGGCCCCACGTAACATTGAATGTTACAAATGTCATAACTATGGACACATAGCTCATGATTTTAGAAGCATGATCAATACTTCCATGAAACAGAACACTGATATCAGATATAAGAACGTATGGATAAGAAAACAGGTGAACAAAGACCAGGTCCCAGAGATCGCAAGATTGGCAATAAAATGAGATGAAGAAAAATATACAGAGAAAAATAAGTATGTTAGATATAGAAAGGTTTGGAAAATAAATGAAAGAAAATAAGGAAACATAAATAAGGAACAGGCTCAAGAGATTGTACTTTCTGGTATTATAGTGAAAGATGAATCCATAGACAAACAGAAAGAAGTTAGAGCTCAGAGAGATGATGAATATACCAATGAAGATGATGATAGATACACATCAGAGCATGAATTGTTCTGATCCATCTGTCTTAGAGACTCCCAGGTAATATGAATATTACCTGTGACAGACCAAAGAACCATCCTTTGAGTAGCTTGCATATTTTGAGAATACAGATCCAGAGAAGTCAATTAGCAGAAGTAAAGTTTGATAGATTAATCAAGACTTCATGATAGTATAGTGATAAATAGGTTAGAATTATGTACAGTTGCACAAGTAGAGTCTTGGACACTATGGCTAGAGATGGATTTGTAAGAATACTTAGAAGGTTTGGACAGATATATGAAATTGGACGAGAGCATGGATTCATAGATTGGTTCAGAGAGTGGTTCATAGACAAAGGAACGTTATCATAATGGATGATAATTACATAGGAAATGGCTCAAACAATGATAATGGATTCCAAATTAACAGAGTAATGCTTAGAAACAACAATGAAAAAACTCTCTACGAACTATCGAAAGAAAGCGAAGACAATAACCTCTAGATCAAGGTAACTCAAGGTAGTATTTTATTAATCGAAATTTGTATTGATGATATTGTTTTTGGAAGTACTAATGACAGGTTAAGCCAAAAATTTGCAAAGGATATGCAGAGTGAATTTGAAATGTCATTATTTGGAGAACCATCCTTCTTTCTAGGTCTTCAGATATGTCAAAGAAACCAAGGAATTTTTATTTCTCAAACTAAGTATATCAGATAAATGTTAAAGAGGTTCAGAATGGAAGATTCCAAACTAGTTACCACTCCTAGGAAAACCTGTTGCAATTTGAGAAAATATAATGATTCAAAGTCTACATACCAGAGGAAATACAGGTCAATGATTGGTAGATTACTATATGTGACAACATCCAGACTAGATGTAATGCAGGCAGTTGGATAGGTGGCACAATTTCAAGTAGCACCAAAGGAATCACATGTATTGGCAGTGAAGATGATTTTTGGATATCTCAAAGGAACAGAAGAGTTTGGATTATGGTATCCAAAAGGAAAGGATATAAAAATTATTGCCTACGCAAATGCAGATTGGGCAGGTTGCATTGATGACCGACGAAGCACCAGTGGAGAAGCGTTCTACTTGGGTGAGTGTTTAGTATCATGGATAAGAAAGAAACAATCATCGATATCTTTATTTATAGCCGAGGCAGAGTATATTGCAGCAATAACATGTTGTACACATGTTTTATAGATGAGACAAACTCTGAAAAATATACAGGTTGAGTATGATGAGCCAATTCCAATCTATTGTGATAATACAAGCACCATAAATATCTCAAATAACCCAGTGATGCACTCCAAGACGAAGCACATTTCAATCAAGTATCACTTTCTGCAAGAATAGGTTGCAAAGAAGAACATCAGAGTTGAATATGTGGGCACAAAAGAATATGTGGAAGACATATTTACAAAACCACTTCCTCGAGAAGCCTTTGAGTATCTTCACCAGAGACTAGGAGTAATTTTTACTCCAAAATGAATGATTTTGAATTCTTATCTTATATGTCTTAGATGTACATGAGGAAGAACCATAAATAGGAAAATTCAAGTTGGGAGATCAGTTTCAAGAAGAGTTTTGTTAGGGGGAGCAACCCCGGATGGAAAGATACCTTTGACATTGATGACAAAGGGATAGAGATTTATCAGATGCAAAGGTAAATTCTTGGAGAGAGAGAATAGAGGCATGTTTCCAAGGGGAGTGATTGTCACAAGGGAGCAATGAGCAATATGACTTCAAAGTGATACCCTTTGTCAAAGGGGGAGATATTATTCATATGAAGGGAGAGACAGTAATAATAGGCCTATAAACACAAAGAAAAATAAAAGGCATGTAGACAGGGGGAGCATCCCCAAGGAGAGTTCAGTCAGGGCGAGCAACCCCAAAGGGAGATACCCTTTTCCATTGATGTCAAAGGGGGAGATATAGAAACATTGATGAGGAGTATAATCATGAATTTTATCATGACTAAGTTTTTCCATCAATGTTGGTGTTGTCGTCAATGCCAAAGGGGGAGAGTGTCAGATAGTTGGCTTAGGTTGATGGACAGTTGGTATGGATTGTTGGTTGTCATTAATGTCAACCATTGGAGAGTGATATTGTAGATTGATTTCAACCCTTAGTGATTGATGTCAACCCTTCGAGAAAGTACAATAGCGAATTCTGGTAGCTCAAAGGTTTGGGTAATGGACCCAAGTTTGTTTGATGTATAATGGTATGAGTTTTAATATATTTGAAAGTAAGACTATTCTATATGGGTAGTACATGTCATTCCATTTCCAGTGGTATGTGGAACATCACATAAATCCTCACGGTTAGAGTGTTATGGCCATGTGAAGTTGGAGAACCCTAGATTTAAAGAAGTGAAGTGATGAGTGTACTATAATTCAAAGTGAATACAAAAGAAGTTATTTAAATAATAAAGTTAATGGAGAAATTACTAAGTTGACAAGTAGTTAGAAGTGGGTTAGCCCTAAAATAAGGAAATTGATTTAAGATGGTTAGAAGGTAACCCCTTGAGGTAAAGTGAAGTGATGAGTGTATTATAAGTCAAAGTGGATAAAAAATAAATTATTTAAATAATAAATTTAATGGATAAATTAATAATTGGACAAGTGGTTAGAAGTTGGTTAACCCTAAAATAAGGAAAGTGGGTTAAAATGGTTAAAAGGTAACCCCTTGAGGAAGCTACATGAACGTATAAATAAGAGGAAAGGCTCTATCATTTCATATCACACTTGAGAATATTGAATATCTATAGGTGACTGAGGTAACCAAATGATATCTAAGCTGAATTTCAAAGAGAAGGTGAAGTAAAGAAGGCCAAAATTCAAGGGAGGATAAATTATTTTGATGATGATTTCTAAGGTATGTTATTTATAAGTCATATCACCATTTTCGCAATAACTATTTTTCTAGAATGATTCAGACCGTGAAATTGATAGGTCATTGAGAAAACATATCCAAGTAGTTGTGGTATGAATTTCATCTTGTGGGTCATTTTATTTTTGGCGTTACACTCTGTGGAAAATAGGGTTTGTGGTTAGTCCTGAACCTAGTCTAAAACAAGTTTTTTGGGTAAAAACGTCATAACTTCTTCATAAAAGATCCAAATTAAGTAAGACCAAATTTTTTGGTTCGAGTAGAGTCTGTAGTATTCTGTGTAAAATTTTCATATCCAAAAAAAAAATATTATGTGTGGGGTATGCTCTACAAGTCCGTTCTCTAGAATAAGGAAAAATTCAACAAGGTATGCCATTTTCTCTCTAACTCCTTTTCTGAGAGGTTCCAAGTAGTGAAACCTGGAGGAATTGCATAAAATAAACTGAAGAACATTGTGTACTATTTTCATAGCTTTATTCATTACAAGTACATAGTTATGATTATTTGAAGTTAGGGTTGTTGACTAATCCAAAACTGGTCATGTGAGACTAAAGAAAAGTTTGATGAAAATGCTAGTCTCTTGTTGTTAAAGCTAATGAATATTTGTAGGTATGTGATCATATACACTAGGTATATTACAGAGTTACAAATCATATTTGTATGATGAAATTGATGAGGGCTTTTGGTTGAGGTACATTTTGGGTACATGGTTGAGACAAGTAGTTGATGGGTTGGCACATACATGAGGTGTATAGTTGATGATATTGGTACATCTTGATGAGTCATAGTTGATGAGTAGTTGATACATGATTGGTACATACTTGGTACATGGTTGGAGGTACGTGTTAGTATTATTTTTGACACATGGTTTATCGATGATTTAGCATACTTGTATTGGTATATTATTAGAAGCACATATTGATCTTGGTGATGATTATGAGTTGTTGTGTTATGCTTGGTTGATGCACATATTTGAGAGTTGTCTTGGTGATTGATCTTGGTGAGTATATCTGATTTGGTTGATAATATTGATGAGACAGGTTGTTGTGATAGGTTTTTTGGATAGGTTTTTGTGACATGTTATTTGTACAGGTTTGGTGCATGGTTGATGCACTTGTTCATGGTACAAGTTGAGGTACAGGTTGGTGCATGGTTAATGTACTTGTTTATGGTACAGGTTGATTACAGATTGATTCATGGTTGATGCATGGTTTAGGTTATTGGTATAGGTTGTTTGGTGCATGTTGATTGGTACAGGTTTACAGTAGTATATCTCACAATGATAATGTGACAGTGATTCCATCATTCTACTTCTACGTCAGGGAAGTTGTATGGGGAAAGGACATGTGGTTGTAGCCACCTTCTGGTTGTATCCGGAGAACATAAGGGGTTGTAGCCTCCTTCTCGTTGTAGCCATATAATTGGGGAGTTGGAGATTCCTTCAGGTTGTAGCCTGAGAAACTAGGGGGTTGAAGCCTCCTTCCAGTTGCAGCTGGAAAACAAAGGAAGTTGGTGCTTCCAATGAATGTAATTCTTAAATACATATAAGAAAAATAATTATGTGGTATTCTCCCTCTTTGGGTTTCCACGTAAAACACTGGTGTACTATGTATGTGTGTTATTGATCATTTGTTCATTGTTTATTTACTCTACAACTATTGGATGATAATGCTACATTGATATAACACTTTAATTTTATGGTGAAAAAGGATTACATTTCTCTATTACTGATTCACCCCCCCTCTCAGTAATCCAACAGGATGGTCTGCAATCCTTCAGCATCAATAATTCCTTGGAGCATGGGCTCAGATAAAACAACCCTGAATCCCTTTTCTGGCCACGCTTAATTTTCCAGATTTGTCGAGATTAAGTAATGATCTGGTGCATCATGATCTGTCATGGACCCCTGTCCCCACTAAGCTTCCTTTAGACATTCTGAAATTTGAGGGAAAGACTAGCAAGGATCTGGGTGATCATGTTACTACTTTTCATCTTTGGTTCTTGTCCAATTCTATTAATGAAAATTCTATTCATTTGAGACTATTTCAACACACCCTCATAGGGGTTGCAGTGAAAGGGTACATTGAGCTACCAAGGGGAACATACATAAATTTTAATCAGATGGTTTTGTTCTTTCTCAACCACTTCCAGTTGTCGGTTCGTTACGATGCCGACATAGAAATCCTGTCGAACCTCCGCCATGACATGGCCTTTCATATATCGGACCATATCCAAGAGTGGTGTAGATGAAAGAGGTTGATAAAAGCCTACATTCCTTCATAGTTTCTATTGGATTGGTTCCTTAAATCCCTATTGCCTTATATTTCAAAGGATGTTTCCTCATCTATCGTAACATCTAAGGAAGAAGTTATTTTCAAAGCCCAACAACTGGACCTCATATATTCTCAGTCTGGGATGTTATATGAAATTATTCATGACGCACCGAGGTCAAATTATGACCCTAGACAAAATCTTGGGCCTCATGATGATGGAATTATAGGATTTGCAAATGCTAAGTCTACAGACTTGGTGAAGAACCAACTGAAGGAGTTGTCTCCAAGCCAGTCTGTAGCAAGAAAAGCTTCATCTTCATCCTCCACTCCCACTCATTCGGTGAATGTGCATTCTATACAGTCATCAACCAACCCAAATGGTCACCAGCTACCAGGAGGGAATACAAAGAAAGGACATGGTAATAATCATAAGGGTGGGAGAAATGATAACAAAACCAAGGATAACGCTAACAATGATAGATCGAATACCAATGTTGGTGAGGCAAAGAAAGAAAAGAAGAAGGTGAAGTTTCCTTGTAAACTTTGTAAACATGATCACCTTATCCACCTATGCCCCAAACTTGAGGAAGCATCGGGGATCTTATCTCAACCGCCCACTGTGTTGAGCAATATGTTTCTGCATAGTCAACATATGGCCTTGGGATCCTCCATTACTAGAAATGTGTCAAGTGAGAATCAAAACGCCTCATCACATGAAGGTGACCATCTTTGTGTTAATATGGTCAAGTCATAAATTAATGTAGCCACTCGATCTCGTGATTATGGTTCTTCATAGAGCATTCTAGGTCCTGAGTCCCGCCCTCCTCCGGAAACACCTTTGTGGATCGAAAAGCCAGAGCCTCTGCCTCGTATTCTGACAGGAGTACTCAAATGCTCTGCCCACAATCCTAATGCCAAATCTTCCCATAACTATTCGATTGTCGAATATCTGGGTCAAACCCCTTGTGCAATGTCATCTTTGAAGGTGCTCTAGACGTGTCCTTTAGAGAGGAATGACTTGTTATATGTGTTAGGATCTCTAGACCGTTGTGGCTCAAAGGTTATTAAGTTTGACATCATGGATGTTAAGCCTCACTTTCCTTACCATGTGGCCTTTCAAATCCATGTGGATTACATTAAGTATACCATCAAATCATTGGTATTGATGAAGGTGCTACAATGTGCGTGATGTCCTTACCCTGTTGGAAAGCCATTGGTTCTTCAAATCTCTCTCAATATATGACTATGTTGACCACATTTGATGGTCATTCTTTTTGACCCCGAGTAATTATTTCTTCTTTTCTAGTCCAGTTAGGTGGAAAGATAGTTTAGGTTGATATCGAGGTGGTTGATGTTCCCCTCGACTATAATTTACCACTAGGCGTAATTGGACTTATGCTATGACTATGGTTGTGTTGTTTGTTTTCCACAATTTATGTTTTCCTCGCGAGGGGAAAATAGTGACGATTGATCAATTGTCCTTTGCGCATGATAGTCCTAATGCATCAGTCGAACCTTCGATCTCAGTGATTGACAATTCTCAATCGGCCAATGAGGATGTTGGTGTCAGAATGTATTCCTCTCTCATGGGTACTTTTGATTTCATGGCACCAATCCACCACATTTATACCATTTCCAGTGAGTCTTCATTGTCAATGAGGTTCATTCCTTTTCATACTTTGTATTTCAACGACCCTTGGACCTTACCTTCCCTAACTCTGTCAGGAAAAGGTTAGTCATACACTGGGATAGAAATTCCACTATCAATAGCAGAGGTTGCGTATCAAGTTTTTCTTAACACCGTTGTTGACCCGGATCTTGTCTCCTCACAGATAGATGAGGGAGATCTTGTTCTCGAGCCTATATGGGCCACCCAATCAACTTGTTCACATGATTAAATCGATGATACTTTACCTTCATATGAATCCATCTTAGAGGCCATGAATGGTCCCTATAGGCCTTGGGATGATATGCATCATCGCTCTTACTTCCTCCCATAACTTGTTAGGATCAAACATGACAACTTTATATCTACCTTGAGTGATATGTTCGGTCATGTCGTGGTTCCACTGGATACGCATGGTGTTTATACTGAAGGAAACATGGTGAATATTTATCCTACCGTCACGATTGACATCTCTTGAATTCTTGTAAAAATTGAAAATGTATATATCGGTGCAAATTGTTCGCTGAAAGAAATTTGTATCTACACCGATATCTTCAAATAATTTTGTGATGTATTTGCTTGGTCATATGAAGAGATTCCAAGGATTGAACTTAGCATTGTCGAACATGAGATCAAGACTTATCTGGATGATAGACCTATTCAACAACGTCTCTGAGTTGTTAATCCTATGAAGTCCCCTACTATTAAGGTAGAGGTAGAGAAGCTACTTAATGATGGCTTCATCTACCCAGTTCCTTTGACCGAATGGGTGCCCAACCCCATTCCCGTGAATAAGAAACAAGGAACCATTTGTGTATGTATGGATTTTCAAGACCTGAAGAAGCCTTGTCCTAAAGACAACTTCCTGACACCTTTAATTGACCATATTCTCGATGAGTGTGTAGGAAGCGAGGTTTTTTCTTTTGTGGATGGATTTTCTGGATATAATAAAATTCAAATCAAACCTAAGGATCAACACAAGACGACGTTTATTTGTCCTTGGGGTACTTTTTCATACCTAAAAATGCCTTTCGGCCTTAAAAACGTTGAAACAACCTTCCAACGTGCCATGACCTTTGCTTTTCATGATCTCAAACATATTGTCGAAGCCTACCTTGATGATCTTGCTTCTCACTCTCGCAAGAGAGTATATCACTCTACTCACCTTCGACTAGTATTTGAGGGATGTCGTTATTATTTCATCCATTTAAACCCTCACAAGTGCATCTTATGCAATAGGTATGGTTGTCTCTTAGGATTCTTAGTCTTTGAGAATGGAATCATGGTGGATCCTATGAAGGTTGAGGAAATAATTTGACTGCCTCCCTCACACAACATTCAACAACTTCATGGTTTACAAGGGAAGGATAACTTATTGTTTCGATCATAGTGAACTATGCCAATTTAACTAAGGGTTTCATGCATCTTTTGAAGAAAGAAACTTTGTTTATATGGGATGACAGAGACCAAGAATCCTTTGATGATCTTAAGAAAGCCTTGGTATCGACGCCTCTGTTGAAGCTTCCTGACTACAGTAGAGAATATTTGATTTATATCATCATGTCTGAAGGGATGATTGGTATGGGTATGGCTTAGGAGGACAATGAGCTCCATGATCACATTTTTAACTATCTTAGTTGAAATTTAATCATTCATGAACTTAAGTACTCTCACATCGAGAAGCTATCCTTGGTCGTTGTACATGCAGTATGGATATTACGACACTATATATTGATTTGCAAAACTACTGTATTTGCGGATATCAATCCATTTCAATACGTTCATACCAGGTGTATCATAGGGGGGAAATAAAATAAGTGGATTGTTATTTTTCAATAGTTTGATCTCGATTTTGCTTCGGAAAAGACTAAGAAATTGCTAGTTTTTTCTGAGTTGATATAAAACTTCCCTAGATTAGATGAGGAAGTTATCCATGTCGATTCGTTCGAGGATGAACATATTTTCGTTATCTTGTCTTATGCTCCCTGGTATGGAGACATTTTGATTTATATTCAAACCTTGAAGTTACCTTAACATCTGTTGAGAGATGATCGACAACATACACAACATCAAGCTAACAACTACCTTATCATCGACGACACTTTGTATCATCGAGGAGTAGAAAATATTTTGCATCGTTTCTTGACTCACGAGGAAGCTAAGTCGGTTCTCAATGAATGTCACAGTGGGGCTTGTGGTGTTCATCTATCTGGGCTTGTGATAGCCCAAAACATTTTGCGATTTGGTTATTTTGTGTCATCAATTTTTAAGGATTGTGTTGTAGCGATCAATAAGTGTCACCCTTGCTAGGTGTTCACTCGGAAAATGCACTCACATCCAGCCCCTCTTCACCCATTCATCAAAATCGGTCCCTTCACCAAGTGGGGGGTAGATTTTATGGATTGTAACCCAAATTCATTTGGGGTGCATCAACATATTATCGTGACTGTGGATTACTTTACTAAGTGGGAAGAGGCCATGCCTACCATTAAATCAGATGGTAATACTGCAACATTTTTTTTATTCAACCAAAATATAGCTCGGTTCATAATCCCAAAGGATATTGTCATTGATCATGGAAGTCACTTTAAGAATGGAATTATGAAGGAGTTAGCATCAAAATTGGGGTTTAAGCATGGTCATTCTTTCCCTTATTATCCCCAGGAAAATGGACAAGTAGAGGCGGTGAATAAATCTCTCAAGACCATTTTGCAAAAAACTGTCAGCTAGAGAAAATATGACTGGCATCTAATTCTTTACCCTATGCTTTGGGTATATCAAACCTTGGTTAAAACTTCCACCCATTTTTATCCTTTTCAGTTAGTGCATGGTGTGGATT
>JASDQU010109546.1:92496-110568 GCA_032191745.1 Picea mariana | reverse complement strand
ACCACTCCTATAAAAGAAAAACATGTTGTTGTGATAGAAGGTATCTCTCCTTCAACAAGGAGGAGTGTTAGGTTGATGAAATAGTTGGGGGATATAAGGTTCATTTTTTAGAGTGGTCTCTTTTTGAAAGAGTAAGTGATAAAGGATGTATTATTTGTTTCCACCTATATGTGCATCTACAGGATCCTAACCTATCATCTCAATTTTTTTTTCTTTCCAAAAGATTAGTCTCATCATACAGAAAAGAGCACAGACATTCTGTAGTGCCATGGCACTACAAAATCATCTATATAGCACGTCCTTCCATTTTTCTTCCTAAAGTACTAGGAAAGATCCTGGTCAAAGTACACAGTAGCACTACCATCTCTACAGAACACTACCAAATATCCTAAGATGAACTTAACGGTGGTGCCACAAATTCTGCAGGACTATGTCACAATGGTGCTACCAATTCTGCAGGATCATTTCAGCGATGGTGCCACCAATTCCATAGAGGTTTTTTAAGGTGTGGCACTACCGATTTCACAGAGGCTAATTCAGGATGGATGCTATGGAATTGCAAAATAGGACCGACACTATAGAAACTATAGGCTTGTTTTGTATCGGTGCTACAAAATGTGTAGAGGTATTTTTCAAGAGCACTACAAAACTCGCTATCTAGGGAGCTACTGAATGGCACTACGAACTGGCACCTGGAATCAAGGATTTCAAATTCATCATTCTTGTGGGTGGTTGATGATGTGGATAAGAGAGAGGATCATATATGGAAACATGATGACAACAGGATGACAACATACACCCCTAGAGGACACTTGGCATGGAAAGGAATGCACATCAAGGGAGACAATGTCATTTAAATATTGTTGGATTGGTTGCCAACATGTTCCTTTTTTATAGCAGTTTGTTAAATAGTTGTTAGAAAAGGTGTTAGATTGAATAACCGATTTGGAGAATCCTATCGAAGGAAGGCCAGCTCGCACCTCTAGCTATTGCCTTACCCTTTTTTTTTAAATACATTTTCCAAATGATTAAGGAGGTTCGAATGGTTGAGCTAGGCTCCCTTATTGTAATATTTTTGACTAAATAGACTAGTTCTCTGGTTATGTACTGGACTTGAGAATTTTTTATTAATATAAGTCAGTTTCTATTATTCCATATTGTTGTCTCTTATACTGAAGCTTTCATGATTGAATTATTCACATGAGATTGTTACATTTGTATTATGATGAAAGTTCGATTATTGTACTGCTATGATGTTCTTCAATGTTATTTAAACTTTGAATTCAATAAGATCTTTTGTTTGAGGTTTTTCCTCCTTAGGCTGCTTGAAGACATGATGTTAATAACAAAACTCTACACTTCCCTCACCAAATTCTTCCCTCTATTCACTTTTACTCCCATTCATTTACTGAAGTTGATCAAGACCTCAATTGTTTGTGCATGCTAGCCCATATTTTTGAGTTAAAACATTATTATAACGAGTCTCGTCCATTTGATCTTTGAAACACTCATTTACATTTAAACATACTCTGATGGGTACTGGGATTATCCTTTCTGCATTCTGAGGGTGATTCCTAGTGCTAACATTCTTGGCATTATTGTCAAGGAACGAATTGAAGACATTTCCCTGGGATTGAATGACAAAGCATGTTGATTCGAAAGGCGCATTAGAATTTAGTACATTGAATATTGCATCTTGCACCTGGTGACTCCATTGTTTCAGCTATGGCCCCTAAAGGCAGACACACAAGGTCAACTACACAACTACCTCTGGCTACACCTGAAGCTGACCCAGAGAAGATAATCAAGAAGGAAAAATCTTCTCAAGAAATTGTTTTTGTTGTTGTATCAAGTACTTCTGTTCAGTTTCCCGATTCCATTCTTAATACACTAGTTGTTATATCAAGTATTCATCCTTTACCTTCTGCTAAAGTTTATAAGAATTTGGAGTTTGAAAATTTTCCTATTGAATACTCCTCTTTTGACCCAGAATTGAAAGAAGAAAAATTTGAAATCCTTGCCTCTCCTAATATTGTGAAGTGGTTCAGACTTGAGATTCTTCAAGATTTTCCTACCTTAGGTTTTGGTACTCCTCCTCCTATTAAAATTTTTGTATCCAAAGAGAAAGAAAACGCATCTCTCTTGCAGCCTATACCATATTCTTCCAAGACTTAGCCTTATGTTGTGAAAACTGAAATCCCTCCTTCCTACATTCCTTTTTCTCCTAAATTGCACACAGTGAAATCTCCTTCTCCTTGTTCTCCTACAATTCAAAATCCAATGGCAGGTGCTAATGCTCCTAGAAATAGGATGGATTCCATAGTGTTTGTTAGGTATTCCCCTCTTATCTTACCTCATCCTATGAATTCTCTCCTTGTTGGATATTACGTAAAATACATGCCCAAATTCACAGGAGAAGAAGACATAACTGTTGAAGAACACCTTGCTGCCTTTTATAGTTATGTTGACAATCTAAACATTGAGAATGAGGATGTGTGGATGAGAGTCTTTGTCCATATCCTTTATGGCAAGGATAGGAAATGGTTTAGGGGTTTGACACCTGGATCCATTGCTGGGATTGAAGCTTTAGATGGTGCTTTCTTGAGACAGTGGAGGGATAAAAAAGATTTTTTGTATTATATCACAGAATTTGGATCCCTAAAGAGGAAAGAGGGATAATTTGTCTCTTACTTCTCCAAGAGATTCAATAAAATGTACAACAAGATCCCCGCTGAAATAAATCTTATAGAAACCTCTACCAATATCACCTATGCCATTGCTTTTGACCTTGATTTTTGCATTCTACTGAGAGAAAGAAGATCTTCCTCCTTATCTCATATCCAAGATGCAACCTTTGAGGTACAATCTAACATAGTGGCATATGATAAACTTAGGGGAAAAATATGATAGGGACAAGAGAAAAAATAGAGCTGAAGCCTCAACCTTTGATTCCTTTATTTTCCATCCCCAAGTTGATGAACTTACCAAATTAGTAAAATATCTTTCTGATGAGATGGAGAAGTTAAAAATTGAAGGAAAATAGACCTATAGGAATACACATAATGCTGATAATAGAGTTAACGTCATAAGACCAAATAATTCTCCTCAGATCCTTCCAAGAGATCCAAGAAACATAGATAGGGATGATCAAAAAGTCCAAGATCATCTACAAAACAACCTTGCTGTTGATAAAGAAGGATAGGATGAAGAAACTGGTCCTGAAATCCACTGCCTTTGTGACACCTCCTCATCATCTCACTTGAAAAAATCTTCATATGAGGAGTCTCTCATGGATAATCAAATAAATGAAACGAGTAAGGGAGAGAAAACAAAACAAAATCCTAATAGATAAAATCTAAGGTCCAAAAAGAAAGAGGAAAAGACTGATACTTCTAATCAATCTAATAAAACTGAAAGTTTTGCCAAGGCTATGGCAATTGGAAGAAAAGAAAAAGATGCACAAATCCCTCAAGATTTGGTTAATAATCCTACCCCATAAGTTAGAGAGATTCTGAAATCTCCATCTTCCTTCAGCTTTGAAAGTGAGATTCAAAAAATCAAAATCCTTGTACCTTTTTTGGAACTGATAAAAAGAGAGCAATTCAAAAAGTATCTTTCCAAAATGTTGCAGCTCGAACCCTCCTCCAATTCCACCGATTTAGTCAACCTTCAAGATTAAAAGCCAATAGTCATCTTAGGACCTTTGATAGAAGATATATATTATTCATCCCCTCCCTTCTATACATCACTGGACATTCATGATAAGGTGTTTCATAACTGCTTGATGGACTCAAGGGCATATCACAATCTCATGACAACAACAGTCATGGATGAAATTGGATTAGAAATTACAAAAACTTACCATGACTTATATTCGTTTGACTCTAGGAGGAAAGTGAAGTGTCTTGGGGTCATCAAAGATCTAGTTGTGACCTTGTTTTAGTTTCCCATGAAAAGTGTGTTCATGTATATTGTGGTGGCTGATGTCCCCCCCTAAGTTTGGTATGCTCTTGTCAAGATATTGGATAAAATGAATAGGGGGAACCTTGCAGATGGATCTTACATATGCCACCATTCATTTGTTTGGGGGAGCATAGAAATATTTATAGCGAATCTCAATTGGCCTACATTATCAGTGATGAAGCAAACCCCACCAACCATCCTATTTTTTCACTTGATACTAATTTAGGATCCAGTATATTGAAGGTCACTAATGCTCCTGAACCTCCTCTTGAAATCAAAAAACAATCCATTACTCTTTGTGAAGATTCTCCTCCAACTACCTATGTTTGGAAGATGTTTATTGATGGAGACTCTTCTAAGGAAGGTGTTGGTGTTGGAGTAGTCTTTGATTCACCTACTCAAGAGACCATATATTTGTCATACAAGATAGAATTTGAAACTACAAACAATGTGGTAGAGTATGAAGCTCTTTTTTTGGGTTTGAGGGATACCAAAGACATGGGGATTCAAGAGATATCAGTATTTGGAGATGTTGAATTATTGGTCCAACAAATAAAAAATTTGTATCAAGCTAAGAAACCTAGGCTAATGACTTACAGAAATAAAGTTTGGGATCTTGTTGATAGTTTCTTCTTAGCTTTCAATATCTCATTTATTCCAAGAGAAGAGAACACCATGGCTGATTCTTTGGCTATTTCAGCAAGTAATTTCAGAATCCCTTTTCCACCTGAACTCAAGTATGATGTAGAAGTGAAATATAGACCCTCTATACCTGACAATGTCAAACATTGGAATGTCTTTGAGGATGATCTTGAGATCAAAATATTTCTTGAGACTACGGATGAGTTTTCTACCTTGCATATTGATCAAGATCATGATACTGAAAGTAGTACTCATGTTGATGTTTTTCTAAATAAAATTGATAACCATCATATTATTCAGTTGCCTAGTAACCATATTCCAAAGGGACTAGTTCCTTTGGAGAGATTGCTCGAAAGAAATGATGTGGTTGTGAAGGCTAAAGGTTCAACTGATAATTTTGATGTGACTGAATGTAATGTGGGTATAGAGAAGGATCCAGAATATGTAAATTTGTCTAGCAGCTTGTCAAAGGAACAAAGGGTTGAATATGTTGAGCTGTTAAAATAGTTTGTTGATGTGTTTGCTTAGACATATGAATATCTGAGAACATATGACACAAACATAGTTGAACATAAGATCCATTTGAAAGAAGATACCAAGCCATTTATGCAGAAGCTAAGACAGATAAATCCTATGTTGATGCCTATTATGGAAAAAGAGGTAAAAAATATTTTGGATGCCAAGATTATCATTCCTTTGAGATACTCTGAATGGGTGGTTGTTATAACCCTAAATTGCACCATACATGCTTACCTGGAATCAGGCCATCTCAGATCCCTTCTTTGCCAAAGCACTGCTGAAAAACTCTTTAAAAATCCTCTTTTATAAAGGCCCACACACCCTACTCCACTACTGCACATGTGTACACGCTAGCTGACCTCAAACAACCTGCATGGACCGATAAAAGCACAAAAAAAGGAAAGTTGTCGATGAAACACACAGCTCTAGGTGAGTTAACTGAAACTCCCAGCCATGCATGGCCGAGGGTTCGTCCAAATACATAGCTCCTTTTAACCTATAAAAGAAGGGCTAGGGGTCCCATCTGAAAAAGGAAAAATATAGCAAAGAAACTCTGCCCATTTGCATATTCCATTGTCCCAACCCTTTAGCCATCCTTATGCCAAAAAAGAGACAAAGCAAAGAAGTTGGAGGATAGTTGAAGAAGAGCCTAGGATCAGGTTCACGAAGCGATGGCCGGTCTCAACATTTTGGAAGTTGACTCATTCAGAGTAATAAAGAAAATGCTTTTCCCGTCCCAAATCATGAGTTATTCACAATTTTTTAAGTACATGTCTGAATTTCTAACCTATTAGTCTATAGGTAAGATGCATGTGTAGTTGTTTCTTGTCTTGTATGCAGGTCAGGATTGGAAAGGAGAACTGCAAGCAAGTGGTCAAGTGTGATAAGGGATTGACATCAGACGCTTGGAACGAGGTAGGTTGATCTAGCTATGTTTTACTGAAAACAAATAGGATTTAAGTCTGGGGACAAAGGTAGAAAGTAGATTTTCTCTTGGTCATATCTGCATGCAAAGCATAACCCTATTGCTAGTCCATAAGGAGATTTCCCTCAAAATAGAATTGGCGACCATACTGGGGAAGATCTCTAGGGTTCTTAGAAATTTTATGTGTTTTTGGGTAGTTTTTAGAAAAAGACTGGTTTTTCTTGCTGATTTTTTTTTTAGTTTTTGTAAGGTCTAAGCTAGAAGAGAGTCTAGTTTTCCATACTAGCCTTCTCTGATTTGATTGACTGTGTTTGTCAAGACCCATAGAGGCACACATGGCATGCATAAGGTCTATACATGTGTACCCACTCCCTACTCTCTTACAACCCACGTGCAAATGCTAGCTGAGGAAGTAGTAGTCGTGTGTAGAGTCCAAAGAATTTTGGAGGCAATCATCCTCTTCCTTGTCAGAATCAGACATTCTCAAGGGTTTTCTGGAATTTTGTCTGAGTCTTGGTTGTTTGCAGTCCTATCTCAGATTGTTTTTTCTTTATCATTTTTCCTTACATTATTTGTTTTTTTTCTGTTAAAAAGAGTGTCCAAGCCTTCAAGGGATCCCAGTTATCAATATCAGTGGTCTCTTCCTGGTTTTGGGTTGTCTATTTTAATTTTTTCTCAGAGTTTAGATATACACGTGGCCTATACAAGTTCAGCCTGTGTGTACATGCCCTCTGTCTTTATACAGTGTGTGTTTGCACACTTGTTGTTATATTAACAGTCAGGTGTTTGTATAGGATACTTTTTGTTGAGGGTAAGGCAGTCATCCTTTCCCTTGATAAGAATTATTCCTCTTAGGTGCTTGAATCTCTTTCTTAGCAGTCAATAGCTTAGGATTAATCTTACCCTTAGCTTGATTTTTCTCATTTAAAAGTTGTCATAAAAAATAATTTTTTAGGGTTTTTAGACAAGTGTGAGAGTCATTTTTTAAAAAATTGCTAGTGTGTGGTTTGTTGAATTGATTCTTTACAATATGCGACTAGGCCAGAATTGTTTTTATTGGTTTTTGCTTGTTGGTATTTTTCCTTTTTTTTTTTAAATAAAAAAAAAATTCTTCTTTTCATTTTCTTGTTTGGTTGAAGAGTGTGTTTTTGCATTATTAGCCAGGGAAAGGTCATTTATTTCATAATTTTTTGTAGTTTACTTAGATCATAAGTAGCTTGTAGTCAAGTGAAATTTCTTTTGAGTTTGCTATCCAAAATTTTAGAAAATCAAAAAATATTTATTTTGAAAAGTTGTTGAAATTTTGCATTAAGTAAAAGTTTTTTGTTTCCATCTTTTTTATTCATTTTTTTCTTTCATCTTTTACACATCATTAGTTTCACTTCATACCCCTTGACATAAGACAAAGCCATAAACTTAATGCTAAATTTAAAATTTACTATACTTTTTTGTTTGTAGGGTTAACCAACTAGTTCAGGATTAGGGCCTTGGATTAGGTTAGAGAGGAAACTCTTCAAGGCCATTTAAAATCAAACATTGGAGTCTGAGTTAGAGACTGTCTAAGTCTAGTGTCATGAAAGTTATCTGGGACCCCCCTCTAACACATGGGATAAACACAAGGTCACGTGCAGAAAGGTAGCGAAGATAACCCCTCCAAAGCTATACCAATCGTAGTGGAGAACACATATAGAGGGCTTGTTTTGGGATTCCATTGATTGCATTTGCCACGAGGTTTCGTGGGTCTCGAATCCATTCAAGGTCCTCATTTTTCTTCTAGACCACTTACTTTCGATACCCTCAATAGGTTTCGGGCTTGATACCCTGCTCATTATGGTCTACCTGACTTTCGACTGTACCCGCTTGGTGACTGTTTTTGCGCTGGCAACCTAGCTGCCTATCTATTTTAGGGACATACACAGGTGATTATGGGGGTATACCACGGTACCTAGGACAGACATTGGGCCACGCTTTGTAGAGTATAACCAAAGGGTGCTTCCGTGTTTGAGTTTCACTTGCACCGGTAAGTTGCTCTAGTGTTGGTTGTTGTAACTGTTCTTCCAATTAATTTAGTGCTTGCCTGTCTTATCATCTAGGGACTTTTTTAGTGTGTGTTACTTTTGAGCGTTTAGACTACCTTAGAGTGTTTTTGATCTTCTCACACAGTGGAGGATCATGAGCTCCACCAATCACGAAGGCTTCTTGGCCTATTGCTAGTTAGACTAGAGCCACCCCCGCCACCATTGAGGCAAAATCTAGACCAACAAGGGTCTTTTGAAGCAACTGGGTTACAAGAAATTGTGCCTGAACAAAAATTGGAGGAATAAACTATTTTGGACCTTGAAGCACATGCTCTTAGTCTGGTTGAAACCCCAACCACTGATTTCTTGGCACCTTTCATCGTACCAATCCAATTTTATGAGTGCCAGATAGTGTTTCACACAGCAATGGAAACAAATGCTATTACTCCCTCGGGGAATTCTTCCATTCCCACTATGGTTGTCACCACAAGAGAGTTTTCCCCTCCTAACCCACCATCATTGGTTCGAGCCACCATGGTCTCGATTACTTCTACATCGCACAGTGGTCTGATCCTATCTTTGGTGGCAGCCACAACCCCTTTCACACCTAGTGCGATAGGCCCTCCGTTCTCATACGGGATGCCTAGTTCAGGTACAAGTCCTGTACTTTCCTAATCCACTTTACAGACTTCAGGTGTGGGGGCAGGGAGCTCTAGTGCTCCTTTGCAAGGTCACATAGGGGGCACTCCTTCTCCTTTTAATGATTTCCGTTATGGAGGAGGTCATATCCCTCCTTCATCCCCTTCACTTGGTGGCACGCATTAGCAGTCCACTAGGAAACATTTATACCATAGTTTATTTGGAGCAGGGAGTCAAGGACCACCTTTGCATAACATGATGGTATGTTCGACACTGTTTTATTTGGACAAAACATTTTGTAATAACGCCTTCTCATCAGCCACATTCTTGACTAGGGGCAATCCCAGTTTTGGACAATCTATTCCTATGCAGGGTACTATTCCTGCACAGGGGGAAAACCCAGGAACTTCTTTCACATCAGGGCCTTGGAATTCTGGGTAGGGATCCGTTCTCTCGTCTGGAATGCCGATCTAGGGTAATTCTTTCCACAATCAATGGAACCTCAGACAAACTACTATGCCCATCCCCATGGGACCAACATGGGGCAACCCTTCCCAGAGTCCTTTGAATATAATGCATGCCCAACCATCTATGTCCTATTTGGGAAATCAGCCGATGATGTCTCCACATATGAAAAATCCATATGCTGGCCAGGGCCCTAGTTTCTACTAGAATCCAGGCCTACAGCCAAACTTTTCTTGGCAACCTGGTGCCAGTCAAACTCCAGGCCCCTTTCTCCTGGGTTATCACCAACAACCCAAACTACCTTTCCTGACGAATTTGCACTTGCCATATTTGACAAGGTTGTCGAATGACCCCATTTGTCATGATCTGCGTTGGCCTCCTATGTCGACGAAGTTTCCTTTAGACATTCCAAAGTTCGAGGCCAAGCCTAATAAAGATCCAGGTTATCACGTGACTACCTTCCATCTTTAGTTCTCATATAACTCATTAAAATATGACTCCGTACAGTTGCGATTGTTTCAACCTACTCTCATCGGGAGTGCCGCGAAATGGTACATTGAGCTTGATCGCTCAAGATACTCTTCCTTCGGTGAGCTGGAAATGGATTTTCTAAACCATTTCCAGTTACCTGTGAGATACGATGCTGGCACAGAGCTGCTGGCCAATTTCGAACAGAAAACAACGGATCATATCTCTGATCACATCCAAGAATGGAGACGCCAGAAGAGTCTAATCAAGGTGCCAGTCCCACCAGCATTCCTGCTTGAGTGGTTCCTTAATTATTTGGTCCCGCAGTTATCCAAAGACGTCACAACGTTGGGTGTATTCTCCGAAGAAGACGCCATCATGAGAGCTCAACAAGTTGAGCTCATATATTCTTAGTCCGGTTTATTATACAACATATTGCCAGATGTGCCACGCTCAATACTGGATAAAACTAGATAGAGAGTTGGACCACATGTTGATGATATTGTTGGTTCAGCACACACAAATCCCGTTGAGCAATTGACGAAGCAGTTGCAACAGTTATCTATACAACACACGGCGGCCAACCAAACTACTACTTTGGATGCTCCCCTTACCCAAACGTCGGAGGTACACATAGTGCAATCGACTAACCCAAAGGCCACCCAGCAGCTTGAAGGAAAGAAAAAACAATGAAAGAAGGGTAAGGGGGATAAAAAACCTACCGATAATGCTGGCAGGGACAATATTGAAAAATGGAAGGTGAGGTATCCATGCAAATTGTGCATGGAAGACCACCCGACCCATCTCTGTCCTTGACTTGCAGAGGCCCAAAGGTTTGTGACACAACAACATCAGGCTGTGTTGACTAATCCATTTCAACATGGGCAAAATCTAACTCAAGCCTCTACAAGCACTGAAGGGGGTAGCCAGGAACCATGTCTGCCTTCGAACAACCCCGCATCTACGAATGTGTATATGGTTAGGGGTGATGCTTTTATATCGACTAGAGCGCATGACTATAGTAAACAAATCACTTCTGAGAAGGGTAAAGAAGCTGACCTCCCATATCTTCCTCTATAGATTGAAAAGGCATTGGGAGAAACAATGACACACATTCCCAAAGTTGCATTTAAAAAAGATTCTCATAATGCAAATGCAAGGGTCGCCCAGAACTACTCTGTGGTGTAGGATTTATCACAAATACCTTGTGCGAAGTTTGCTTTAGAGGTCCTCCAAAGCTACCCTTCCTAGAGGAAAGCCTTGTTAACCACTTTAGGATCTACTGAGACTTGTAATCCGGGTACAATCATGCGGGATACAACCGAATTAAAACCTCGTCTACCTTACCACGTAGCATTCTAGATAGTAGTGGCTTATCCCACGAAAACTTTTACTCGGAATATTTTCCATATGGTGGTTGATGAGGGAGCCTCGACATGCATTATGTCGTTGGCATGTTGGAAGGCCATTGGCCAGCTTGTTTTGTCTCTGTCACCTACTCTCCCCACCACTTTCAACGGTCATTCATTCTGACCACATGGTATCGTTCCTTCTTTTCCTGTGTAGTTAGGAGGGAAGACCCTGTGTGTCGAAGTAGAGGTAGTCTATGCTCCCCTCAACTATAACCTATTGTTAGGAAGGAGTTGGACTTATGCCATGCAAGCTGTGGTTGCTCCAGTTTTCTGGATCTTGTTGTTTCCACACAAGGGCCAGATAGTGACCATCGATCAATTGTCCTTCTCCAGACCTAACCCTGCTTTGGGGGCCTCCACAGTCCCGATGATAGATAATACTCAACCAAGTGTCGTCAATGTAGGGGTTGGTTAGTGCCCATATTTGATGGGTACCTTCGATTACCCATCCCCTCAAGGCGATATCAATTTTATATCCAATCACCATAAGGTTGAGATTTTTCAAGTTTCGTCGTTCCGCACGACTTACTTTGATGATCCATGGATCCTTCCTTCCCCATCGGCCACGATGGATGAAGCAGGACACTCGGGAAAGTCCATGCCCTTATCCGCAGTTGAAGTAGTGTACTCTTTAGTCCAACAAACTTCAGCCCACACGGATCTAGCTCCTTCACAAGAGTTAGATCCACTTCTAGAGCCTGTTTGGGCTCAAGGTTCTCTCACTCACACCGATTCATTGGACTTAGTCTTTCCCTCTGATGAAGAAATAATTGAATCAATGACTAGTTTGGATAAACCCTGGGAAGATCTTCATCACAGATCATACTTCCCCCCAGAGTTAAGCCAAATTGAAGCGGGAGAATTCACCATGACCATGAGGGGAGAGAAGTCTTGTCCTATTAATCCTTTAGCTACACATGAGGTTTATGCTAAGGGTAATATGGCAACTATCGTTGAAACCTTACCAATCAATATCTTTCGAAACCCTAGCATCATGGAGAATGTCTTCGTTGAAGCAGACTGTGCCCCCAAAGAGATTCAAATCTACACAGATCTTTCAAAGAATTCGGTGACATTTTTGCCTGGTCTTATGAGGAAATGCCAAGGATCGATCCAAGAATAGTTCAACATGAAATCACAATGTATCTTGATGCCAAGCCGGTTCGGTAGAAGCTTCATCCAGTTAATCCTAAGAAAGCAACAACCATTAAGGTTGAGGTTGAGAAATTTCTAAAAGATGATTTTATATATCCTATCCATTTGACCCAATGGGTGTCAAACCCCATGCTCGTCAATAAAAAACAAGGAACAATTCGTGTATTCACTGACTTCCATATTTGAACAAGGCATGTCCCAAAGATAATTTTCCCACACTATTCATTGACCAGATCATTGATGAATGTGCAGGTTGCGAAGCCTTTTCTTTCATGGACAATTTTTTGGGATATAATCAAATCCAAATCAAACCCAAAGACCAGCACAAAACGACATTCATCTGCCCATGGGGTACATTCACATATCATAAAATGCCTTTTGGTCTCAAAAATGGTGGAGCCACCTTTCAGTGGGCCATGTATTTTTATTTTCATGACCTCAAGCATATAGTCAAGGCCTATCTAGATGATTTAGCATCACGATCTTGCAAGAGAATGTATCATCCCACACACCTCCGACTTATCTTCGAACGTTGTCGCTACTTTCGGATTCGTCTGAATCTAAACAAGTGCATCTTCTACATAATGTCAGGACGATTGTTAAGTTTCATAGTGTCAACAACAGGGATCATGGTCGATCCTCTCAAGGTTGGGGAAATAATTCAGTTGCCCCCCCCACGTACAATTTTTCAACTTCAGAGTCAACAAGGCAAGGCGAACTTTTTACGACGCGTCATCGCCAACTATGCCAAAATCACCAAGGTCTTTATGCGCTTACTAAAGAAAGAAGTTCCCTTTTATTGGGATGATGTGGCTCAATGCTCTTTTGACACATTGAAACATGCCCTCACAACTACCCCTCTGCTCCAGCCACCGAACTATAACAAAGATTTCTTATTATACCTGGCCATAGCAGAGTTAACCATTGGCATGGTTTTAGTTTAGGAAGATGACTTTTTCACAGAATACATGATCTATTACCTGATCCGAGGCCTCGTAGGACCGAAACTTAATTATTCTCACATCAAAAAACTTGTGTTGGCAGCAGTTGATGCTGTTCAATGGTTCCGTCATTATGTTCTGTTTCGAAAGACCATTGTCATTTCTATCATGAATCCATTCTAGTACATGTTGACACGACAGGTAATAGGCGAAAAAATTAGTAGATGGATAGTCATCCTCCAAGAGTTTGACTTAGACTTCATTTCAGAAAAGTCCAAAAAGTCACTGCTCTTCGTAGAACTTATTTCGAAACTTTCGGTTGAGTCAGGTGACGTTGTGCCTGAAGAATCACCTATCTGGGGAGATATGTTTTTTATCACATCTTCAAATCCCTGGTATGGAGACATACTTATCTATCTCCAGACTTTAAATTGCCCCACCACTACTTCTCGTGATGAGCGTCGACGTATATGCCATCAGGCTAAGAATTATCTCATACTCGAAGATACATTGTATCAGAGAGGTGTAGACTACATCTTACGCCGATGTCTCACTCATGAGTAAGTAGTTATAGTGATTAACGATTTCCATACTGGAGCTTATGGTGGTCATTTGTCTGGGTTGGCAACAACCCAGTAGGTTACTTCTGGCTGACACTTATCAAAGATTGTATCAAATCGGTCAAGAAGTGCCATCCATGCCAAATCTTCTCTCGAAAGATGAGGGCACATCCTGCTCCCATGTTTCCTATCATCACAGTTGGTCCCTTCACCAAGTGGGGGATTGATTACACTACTTGCAACCCTCCTTCAGCAAGGGGGTACTGCTATATCATTGTAGCTGTAGACTAATTCACAAAGTGGGTCAAAGCTATGCCAACGTTTAAATATGATGGAGAGACTACAACTCTCTTTTTATTCAATCAGATAATAGCAAGGTTCGGCGTCCCAAGGGAGATTGTCATTGACCAAAACAGTCACTTTCAGAACCAAATGATGATCGAGTTAACATCAAATCTTGGGTTATGGCAAGAACATTCATCACCCTACTACCCCCAAGAAGATGAGCGGGTGGAAGCTGTAAACAAAACTCTTAAGACTATTTTACAGCGAACTATCAACTTAGGCAAGTCAAATTGGCATTTGATGTTATAATCAACATTATGGGCTTACCGAATATCTATTAATACTGCAACTAGATTTCCACCTTTTCAACTCATTTATGGGTTGGAGGCAGTCTTTCCCATCGAATATCAGATCCCGTCTCTAAAGTTGGTAGTACAATTATTTCCCGACACTTCTCCACTTGAAGAACGGTTAGTATACCTTGAGCAGCATCGTGATGCGGCCCTAGCCAATGAGGCTCACAAACATAAGGTCAAGTGTCAGTATGATAGGTCCATTGGTCCTCAGGTTTTCTTTGAAGGCGACCTTGTCCTGGTCTACGACCAAGATAAGGACCCCCTGGGGGCAGGAAAATTTAAACCCATGTGGTTCAGACCCTTCATCATAAAAGAGGTTTTAAAAAAGGGCACTTATCGTCTGGTTGATTTTGAAGGGAATACTTTGGTGGAGCCTAGAAATGGGTCTACCTCAAGAAGTATTACTCATAGGCAGGTCACTATGGGTAACTTTTTGTAACATATGTATAGTCTTTGTACTATTACTTTTTAGTTTCTTTTAGTATTATGGACGTGTCATTGATACCATCTTTCGTCACTGTGGCAGATGTCAAGTGATTCCGAGGTGTTCATTGGGTATGCAGACGGTGCTAGTTGGCACACTCGGAGGCTTGCCTCTACAGCTTGGGTAATGTTTACATCTCAAGGCCAATTATTATCTTCCGAAGGGATATGCTTAGGTGACACCACAAATAATGTTGTCGAGTATAGTGTAGTTATTGAGTTTCTTCATGACACTTTGTCATTGGGTATCTCTCATATCCAGGTCTATCTTGACGCTCAACTGGTTGTGTCTCAGTTAAACAGAGTGTATCAGGTTCATGATCCAACTTTACACCAACAATTCCATAGGGTACGTCTCTTAGAATGAAAATTTGATTATATTACATATTTTCATGTTCCTAGGAGGTTAAATCAAGTTACAGATACTCTATCTAATCAAATTTTAGATTGGAATATTGCACACATATGAAAGAACATTGACATAAGCATGTAAATACATTTTTTCACACATGATCCATAAGACACAAAAGACCAAAAAACCATATATAATATCATAAAGTAACTAGAGTACATAGACGGATGCAAGCGTCTCAAAAAATAGGACCAATAATGAGTCACAGGGCTTATGCCCTCAAAAAATATATACAAGTAGTGCTCGTGGCACATAAAAATGTCTAGCTAAAGTCAGGGCCTGTGGGACTTGTTATACTGTTCCACAGCATTGTCTAAGCACCGAAACAACTGGACCCATGTCTATGGTGCCCCCACTACATGAGGCTGCATATATGGTGGCAGGTCCTCAATCTCTGCCATCGAGACCGTGCGAGTGAGCACAGTGAAGTTACGCTCAACCCGTCTTAGTACCCTCTCAGCCTCCCCGACTGGAAGATCTCCTGCTACTATTGGTCCCCTGACAACGGTAGGTGCGGCCCCTGGCCGAGGACAACGCATGTTCCTCGCATAATCAACGGGTCGCACTGGTCTCACATTTGCACACAATGAACATATATCTGTCAAATACTCTGTCATAACAAAAAAATGATATATATAATAAAACAATATAAAAATTACATATACAACAAAAAAAAATACAAAGGTGGAGACTTACCCATCTCCCCTTGCACCTCACCAGGAGGTACTGGTATCTCAGGGTCTCTCGAAAAATCAATCCCAGCATAGGGGTAGTCCTCTATAACCAGGATCTGTCATGACATCCATGCAAAAAAGTCAACATCAAAGGACTCATTGGTCCTTCCACCACCCTGTCGCGGCAGTAGTACTTCCCATCTACACACAGTAGGAAGAGAGGCCTGGTGTCCTCATACCACTACTTAAGGACTAAAGCTTAGAATTCTCTCAAAAAAGAACGAACACAGAATGGTCCCTAACCCGAAGTTCCTATGTGTCCGCAAATGAAAATCTGTCAATTTCCACTTCATGCACTCAAGCAAAGTGATACTCCAATCAAAAACTTGTGCATTCAAGCACTAGAAAACACAGTTCATCCTTGCGCGGGACGCCTGATGTAGAACCGTAGAACTAGTAATGTGCCCAATAAACAATACTATCGCCTGTAGTGATAGGTTAGTGATCTTGCTTATAGGCACCTGCATGCTCACGTGGTCTGTATCAGCTGCATAGTATAGGCCTATCAATTCCACTATGTTATGCGGCCCCGCAGGAAAAGTCCAGAAATTGATTGATTCCTCTCTCCTAGAGAGGCCATTCAAAAAGTAAATGTCCTCAACCGTGGGCACCAGTGACTGCCCCTCTAACATGAATGCCTCTGCATCCATATGCCAGTAGTCAACCAAGGCATTCAGTAGCCTAGATTGTGCCTGCATGAAAGGACATCAAAAAAATTTGAGTAACCCACACTGCATCAATGTAGCCACAGCATTGGGGTCTTCCCTGACCAACTCATTCACCTCTTCGTGCTCTCTTTCTCTCCAATGGACATACATCCTACAAAAAAAAAAGGTTCAGGAGAGTTAAACCCTTGCTTTTTGTGTCTTTATAATTCAATAAGGGGGCCCACACGTACTGTATTGGCGACAGTCGCATGTACACGTGGGCAGAGTTTACTCTACCCGAATATACATGCAGCCTGTCCTGAGACAACCCATGTGGACCTAGGGCCGACCTTTTAAAGGTCGATGCCCCCCTGAAAAATGAAACTCAATGCATAATTAAAGACATAAAATGCAAGATAATGGATTTTGTACTTACTTGGTCTAGACAGAAGTTCGTTTCATCCACTGTAGCTCCTAGAATCACCACTTTAATCAAAGGGGGTCTTTTGGCTCCAGAGTCAATTTCCAAATCAACAATGGTGATAATGAGCTACCAGCTTCTATTTATAGAATTTTTGGCCTCTTTTTGTCACTTTTTTGGCCTCCCTTATCATTTTCTTTATACCAAAAATCATTTAGAGTGATTCAGGAGTTATTTAGGAGGGATTTGATCGGGTATTGGGACAATTTTTTTGAGTTTTGAGTATTTTTCGATAGTCCGTAGAATTTTTTTTTTACGATCAACTTGAACATATAGGATTAGGTTTCTACCCTAATTTTTGTATCTTGTTGTCTTTTTCCTTTTCTATAGGATTGATCTCATTAGGCTGTGACACAAAACTATCATCTCTGCTTTAGAAGTGTTGCAACTTGGTGGTAGAGCTTACCGAAACATGGATTCCCTAGGTAGATCCTGGTTGCATTATGGTATTCATGCTGCCGCTAAAAACACTATATGCTCAGGAGTCCTTGTAATTTTTCTTGAATATGAATTTGAGCCTCATTTGCATGATTCTTATTCACTCTTGACCTCACCCTCAGGACTCCCAAAAAATAAAGGGTCTTCTTTTAAGCCCTTTTTAGACCCGCTAAAAATGAAAAGATTGTTGAGCGATCTTGTGGCCTTTCATGCTTGTTAAACTGAAATTTGAAGTCACGTCTGTTCAGCAGTAGTTTACCCCTTTTTCGGTCTGGACGTTCAACTGTATGAACAAAGGTATACTCTATAGAACTTTAGCTCTATATAAGAGTACTCTTAGGTATAATTTTATCCCTTTTTTGAGCCTGAGGGACTAAACTTACGAAGAAGGAACCCCCACGGAGTCCATAGTTAAGTTCTTTTCAGACTCCCTAAAATTGAAAAGATCATCGAGTGACCTTATTCTTTCACACTCGTTAAAATGGTCTAGAAGAACATTCCTGACGGAGTCCATAGTTAAGCTTTTTTC
>JASDQU010109546.1:64892-82917 GCA_032191745.1 Picea mariana | reverse complement strand
TTAGACAAGTGTGAGAGTCATTTTTTAAAAAATTGCTAGTGTGTGGTTTGTTGAATTGATTCTTTACAATATGCGACTAGGCTAGAATTGTTTTTATTGGTTTTTGCTTGTTGGTATTTTTCCTTTTTTTTTTTAAATAAAAAAAAAATCTTCTTTTCATTTTCTTGTTTGGTTGAAGAGTGTGTTTTTGCATTATTAGCCAGGGAAAGGTCATTTATTTCATAATTTTTTGTATTTTACTTAGATCATAAGTAGCTTGTAGTCAAGTGAAATTTCTTTTGAGTTTGCTATCCAAAATCTTAGAAAATAAAAAATCATTTATTTTGAAAAGTTGTTGAAATTTTGCATTAAGTAAAAGTTTTTTGTTTCCATTTTTTTTATTCATTTTTTTCTTTCATCTTTTACACATCATTAGTTTCACTTCATACCCCTTGACATAAGACAAAGCCATAAACTTAATGCTAAATTTAAAATTTACTATACTTTTTTGTTTGTAGGGTTAACCAACTAGTTCAGGATTAGGGCCTTGGATTAGGTTAGAGAGGAAACTCTTCAAGGCCATTTAAAATCAAACATTGGAGTCTGAGTTAGGGACTGTCTAAGTCCAGTGTCATGAAAGTTATCTGGGACCCCCCTCTAACACATGGGATAAACACAAGGTCACATGTGGAAAGGTAGCGGAGATAACCCCTCCAAAGCTAGACCAATCATAGTGGAGAACACATATAGAGGGCTTGTTTTGGGATTCCATTGATTGCATTTGCCACGAGATTTCGTGGGTCTCGAATCCATTCAAGGTCCTCAGTTGTCTTCTAGACCACTTACTTTTGATACCCTCAATAGGTTTTGGGCTTGATACCCTGCTCGTTATGGACTACCCGACTTTCGACTATACCCGCCTGGTGACTGTTTGCGCGCTGGCAACCTAGTTGCCTATCTGTTTTAGGGACATACACAGGTGACTATGGGGGTATACCGCGGTACCTAGGACAGACATTGGGCCACGCTTTGTAGAGTATACCCAAAGGGTGCTTCCGTGTTTGAGTTTCACTTGCACCGGTAAGTTGCTCTAGTGTTGGTTGTTGTAACTGTTCTTCCAATTAATTTAGTGCTTGCCTGTCTTATCATCTAGGGACTTTTTTAGTGTGTGTTACTTTTGAGCATTTAGACTACCTTAGAGTGTTTTTTATCTTCTCACATAGTGGAGGATCATGAGCTCCACCGATCACGAAGGCTTCTTGGCCTATTTCCAGTTAGACTGGAACCACCCCCGCCACCATTGAGGCAAAATCTAGACCAACAAGGGTCTTTTGAAGCGACTGGGTTACAAGAAATTGTGCCTGAACAACACTTGGAGGAATCGACCATTTTGGACCTTGAAGCACATGCTCTTAGCCTGGTTGAAACCCCAACCACTGATTTCTTGGCACCTTTCATCGTACCAATCCAATTTTATGAGTGCCAGATAGTGTTGCACACAACAATGGAAACAAATGCTATTACTCCCTTTGGGAATTCTTCCATTCTCTCTATGGTTGCCACCACAAGAGAGTTTTCCCCTCCTAACCCACCATCATTGGTTTGAGCCACCATGGTCTCGACTACTTCTACATCGCACAATGGTCTGATCCTGTCTTTGGTGGCAACCACAACCCCTTTCACACCTAGTGTGATAGGCCCTCCATTCTCATATGGGATGCCTAGTTCAGGTACAAGTCCTGTACTTTCCTAATCCACTTTACAGACTTCAGGTGTGGGGGCACGGAGCTCTAGTGCTCCTCTGCAAGGTCACATAGGGGGCACTCCTTCTCCTTTTAATGCTTTCCGTTATGGAGGAGGTCATATCCCTCCTTCATCCCCTTCACTCGGTGGCACACATTAGCAGTCCACTAGGCAACATTTATACCATAGTTTATTTGGAGCAGGGAGTCAAGGACCACCTTTGCATAACATACCGGTAGGTTCGACACCATTTTATTTGGCCAAAACATTTCGTAATAACACCTTCTCATCAGCCACATTCTCGACTAGGGGCAATCCTAGTTTTGGACAATCTATTCCTATGCAGGGTACTATTCCTACACAGGGGGCAAACCCAGGAACTTCTTTCGCATCAGGGCCTTGGAATTTTGGGTAGGGATCCGTTCTCTCGTCCAGAATGCCGATCTAGGGTAATTCTTTCCACAATCAATGGAACCTCAGACAAACTACTATGTCCATCCCCATGGGACCAACATGGGGCAACCCTTCCCAGAGTCCTTCGAATATAATGCATGCCCAACCATATATGTCCTATTTGGGAAATCAACCGATGATGTCTCCACATATGAAAAATCCATATGCTGTCTAGGGCCCTAGTTTCTACTAGAATCCGGGCCTACAACCAAACTTTTCCTAGCAACCTGGTGCCAGTCAAACTCTAGGCCCCTTTCTCCCAGGTTATCACCAACAACCCAAACTACCTTTCCTGATGACTTTGCACTTGCCATATTTGACAAGGTTGTTGAATGACCCCATTTGTCACGATCTGCGTTGGCCTCCTATGCCGACGAAGTTTCCTTTAGACATTCCAAAGTTCGAGGCCAAGCCTAACAAAGATCCAGGTTATCACGTGACTACCTTCCATCTTTAGTTCTCATCTAACTCATTAAAATATGACTCCGTACAATTGCGATTGTTTCAACCTACTCTCATTGCGAGTGCCGCGAAATGGTACATTGAGCTTGATCACTCAAGATACTCTTCCTTCGGTGAGCTGGAAATGTCTTTCCTAAACCATTTCCAGTTACCTGTGAGATACGATGCTGGCACAGAGCTACTAGCCAATTTCGAATAGAAAACAATGGACCATATCTTTGATCACATCCAAGAATGGAGACACCGGAAGAGTCTAATCAAGGTGCCAGTCCCACCAGCATTCCTGCTTGAGTGGTTCCTTGAGTCTTTGGTCCCGCAGTTATCCAAAGACATCACAACATTGGGTGTATTCTCTGAAGAAGACGCCATCATGAGAGCTCAACAAGTTGAGCTCATATATTCTCAGTCCGGTTTATTATACAACATATTGCCAGATGTGCCATGCTCAATACTGAATAAAACTAGATAGAGAGCTGGACCACATGCTGATGGTATTGTTGGTTCAGCACACACAAAGCCCGTTGAGCAATTGATGAAGCAGTTGCAACAGTTATCTATACAACAAACGGCAGCCAACCAAACTACTACTTTGGCTGCTCCCCTTACCCAAACGTCAGAGGTACACATAGTGCAATCGACTAACCCAAAGGCCACCCAACAGCCTGAAGGAAAGAAAAAACAACGAAAGAAGGGTAAGGGGGATAAAAAAACCTACTGATAATGCTGGCAGGGACAATACTGAAAAAAGGAAGGTGAGGTATCCATGCAACTTGTGCGTGGAACACCACCCGACCCATCTCTGTCCTTGACTTGTAGAGGCCCAAAGGTTTGTGACACAACAACATTAGGCTGTGTTGACTAATCCATTTCAACATGGGCAAAATCTAACTCAAGCCTCTACAAGCATTGAAGGGGGCAGCCAGGAACCATGTCTGCCTTCGAACAACCCCGCATCTACGAATGTGTATATGGTTAGGGGTTATGCTTTTATATCGACTAGAGCACATGACTATAGTAAATAAAGAACTTCTGAGAAGGGTAAAGAAGCTAACCTCCCATCTCTTCCTCTACAGATTGAAAATACGTTGGGAGAAACAATGACACACATTCCCAAAGGTGCATTTAAAAAAGATTCTCATAATGCAAACGCAAGGGCCGCCCAGAGCTACTCTGTGGTGGAGGATTTATCAGAAACCCCTTGTGCGAAGTCCAATTTGGAGGTCCTCCAAATCTGCCCTTCCCAGAGGAAAGCCTTGTTAACCACTTTAGGATCTACCAAGACTTGTAATCCGGGTACAATCATGCGGGATACAACCGAATTAAAACCTCGTCTACCTTACCACGTAGCATTTTAGATAGTAGTGGCTTATCCCACGAAAACTTTTACTCGGAATATTTTCCACATGGTGGTTGATGAGGGAGCCTCGAAATGCATTATGTCATTGGCATGTTGGAAGGCCATTGGCCAGCTTGTTTTTTCTCTGTCACCTAATCTCCCCACCACTTTCAATGGTCGTTCATTCTGACCACATGGTATCGTTCCTTCTTTTCCTGTGTAGTTAGGAGGGAAGACCGTGTGTGTCGAAGTAGAGGTAGTATATGCTCCCCTCAACTATAACCTATTGTTAGGAAGGAGTTGGACTTATGCCATGCAAGCTGTGGTTGCTCCAGTTTTCTGGGTCTTGTTGTTTCCACACGAGGGCCAGATAGTGACCATCAATCAATTGTCCTTCTCTAGACCTAACCCTGCTTTGGGGGCCTCCACAGTCCCGATGATAGATAATCCTCAACCAAGTGTCGTCAATGTAGGGGTTGGTTAGTGCCCATATTTGATGGGTACCTTCGATTACCCACCCCCTCAAGGCGATATCAAGTTTATATCCAATCACCATAAGGTTGAGATTTTTCAAGTTTCGTCGTTCCGCACGACTTACTTTGATGATCCATGGATCCTTCCTTCCCCATCGGCCACGATGGATGAAACAGGACACTCGGGCAAGTCCATGCCCTTATCCGTAGTTGAAGTAGTGTACTCTTTAGTCCAACAAACTTCAGCCCACACTGATCTAGCTTCTGCACAAGAGTTAGATCCACTTCTAGAGACTATTTGGGCTCAGGGTTCTCTCACTCACACCGATTCATTGGACTTAGTATTTCCCTCTGATGAAGCAATAATTGAAGCAATGACTAGTTTGGATAAACCCTGGGAAGATCTTCATCATAGATCATACTTCCCCTCAGAGTTAAGCCAAATTGAAGCGGGAGAATTCACCGTGACCATTAGGGGAGAGCGGTCTTGTCCTATTAATCTTTTAGCTACACGTGAGGTTTATGCTAAGGGTAATATGGCAACTATCACTGAAACCTTACCAATCAATATCTTCCGAAACCCTAGCATCATGGAGAATGTCTTCGTTGAAGCAGACTGTGCCCCCGAAGAGATTCAAATCTACACAGATCTTTCAAAGAATTCGGTGACATTTTTTCCTAGTCTTATGAGGAAATGCCAGGGATCGATCCAAGAATAGTTGAACATGAAATCACAACGTATACTGATGCCAAGCCGGTTCGGTAGAAGCTTCATCCAGTTAATCCTAAGAAAGCAACAACCATTAAGGTTGAGGTTGAGAAATTTCTAAAAGATGATTTTATATATCCTATCCATTTGACCCAATGGGTGTCAAACCCCATGCTGGTCAATAAAAAACAAGGAACGATTCGTGTATTCACTGACTTCCATATTTGAACAAGGCATGTCCCAAAGATAATTTTCCCACACTATTCATTGACCAGATCATTGATGAATGTGTAGGTTGCAAAGCCTTTTCTTTCATGGACAATTTTTTGGGATATAATCAAATCCAAATCAAACCCAAAGACCAGCACAAAATGACATTCATCTGCCCATGGGGTACATTCACATATCGTAAAATGCCTTTTGGTCTCAAAAATGGTGGAGCCACCTTTAAGCGAGCCATGTATTTTTCTTTTCATGACCTCAAGCATATAGTCAAGGCCTATCTAGATGATTTAGCATCACGATCTCGCAAGAGAATGGATCATCCCACACACCTCCGACTTATCTTCGAACGTTGTCGCTACTTTCAGATTCGTCTGAATCTAAACAAGTGCATCTTCTACGTAATGTCACGATGATTGTTAAGTTTCATAGTGTCAACAACAGGGATCATGGTCGATCCTCTCAAGGTTGAGGAAATAATTCAGTTGCCCCCCCCACGTACAATCTTTCAACTTTAGAGTCGACAAGGCAAGGAGAACTTTTTATGATGCTTCATCGCCAACTATGATGAAATCACCAAGGTCTTTATGAACTTACTAAAGAAAGACGTTCCCTTTTACTGGGATGATGTGGCTCAATGCTCTTTTGACACATTGAAACATGCCCTCACAACTACCCCTCTGCTCTAGCCACCAAACTATAACAAAGATTTCTTATTATACCTGGCCATAGCAGAGTTAACCATTGGCATGGTTTTAGTTCAGGAAGATGACTTGTTCACAGAATACATGATCTATTAACTGAGCCGAGGCCTCGTAGGACCAAAACTTAATTATTCTCACATCGAAAAACTTGTGTTGGCAGCAGTTGATGTTGTTCAATGGTTCTGTCATTATGTTTTGTTTTGAAAGACCATCATCATTTCTATCATGAATCCATTCCAGTACATGTTGACATGACATGTAATAGGCGAAAAAATTAGTAGATGGATAGTCATCCTCCAAGAGTTTGACTTAGACTTCATTTCAGAAAAGTCCAAAAAGTCATTGGTCTTCGCAGAACTTATTTCGAAACTTCCGGTTGAGTCAGGTGACGTTGTGCCTGAAGAATCGCCTATCTGGGGAGATATGTTTTTTATCACATCTTCAAATCCCTGGTATGGAGATATACTTATCTATCTCCAGACTTTGAAGTTCCCCACCACTACTTCTCATGATGAGCGTCGACGTATACGCCATTAGGCTAAGAATTATCTCATACTCGAAGATACATTGTATCGGAGAGGTGTAGACTACATCTTACGCCAATGTCTCACTCATGAGGAAGCAGTTATCGTGCTTAACGATTTCCATACCGGAGCTTGTGGTGGTCATTTGTCTGGGTTGGCAACAACCCAGCAGGTTACTTCTGGCTGACACTTATCAAAGATTGTATTAAATTGATCAAGAAGTGCCATCCATGCCAAATCTTCTCTCGAAAGATGAGGGCACATCTCGCTCCCATGTTTCCTGTCATCACATTTGGTCCCTTCACCAAGTGGGGGATTGATTACACTGCTTGCAACCCTCCTTCAGCAAGGGGGTACTGCTATATCATTGTAGCTGTAGACTAATTCACAAAGTGGGTCAAAGCTATGCCAACGTTTAAATATGATGGAGAGACTACAACTCTCTTTTTATTCAATCATATAATAGCAAGGTTCGGCGTCCCAGGGGAGATTGTCATTGACCACGGCAGTCACTTTCAGAACCAAATGATGATCGAGTTAACATCAAATCTTGGGTTATGGAAAGAACATTCATCACCCTACTACCCCCAAGCAGATGAGCAGGTGGAAGCTGTAAACAAAACTCTTAAGACTATTTTACAGCAAACTATCAACTTAGGCAAGTCAAATTGGCATTTGATGTTATAATCAACATTATGG
This sequence comes from Picea mariana, assembly GCA_032191745.1. Taxonomy (NCBI): domain Eukaryota; kingdom Viridiplantae; phylum Streptophyta; class Pinopsida; order Pinales; family Pinaceae; genus Picea; species Picea mariana. Next base: position 75,613 of record JASDQU010109546.1, on the reverse strand, counting down.
GCTTACCGAACATCTATTAATACTGCAACTAGATTTCCACCTTTTCAACTCGTTTACGGGTTGGAGGCAGTCTTTCCCATCGAATGTCAGATCCCGTCTCTAAAGTTGGTAGTACAATTATTTCCCGACACTTCTCCACTTGAAGAACGGTTAGTATACCTTGAGCAACATCGTGATGCGGCCCTAGCCAACGAGGCTCACAACCATAAGGTCAAGTGTCAGTATGATAGGTCCATTCGTCCTTAGGTTTTCTCTGAAGGCGACCTTGTCTTGGTCTACGACCAAGATAAGGACCCCCTGGGGGCAGGAAAATTCAAACCCATGTGGTTCAGACCCTTCATCATAAAAGAGGTTTTAAAACAGGGAACTTATCTTCTGGTTGATTTTGAAGGGAATACTTTGGTGGAGCCTAGAAATGGGTCTACCTCAAGAAGTATTACTCATAGGTAGGTCACTATGGGTAACTTTTTGTAACATATGTATAGTCTTTGTACTATTACTTTTTAGTTTCTTTTAGTATTATGGACGTGTCGTTGATACTATCTTTCATCACTGTGGCAGATGTCAAGTGATTCTGAGGTGTTCATTGGGTATGTAGATGGTGCTAGTTGGCACACTCGGAGGCTTGCCTCTACATCTTGGGTAATGTTTACATCTCAAGGCCAATTATTATCTTCCGAAGGGATATGCTTAGGTGACACCACAAATAATGTTGTCGAGTATAGCGTAGTTATTGATTTGCTTCGTGACGCTTTGTCATTGGGTATCTCTCATATCTAGGTCTATCTTGACGCTCAACTGGTTGTGTCTTAGTTAAACAGAGTGTATCAGGTTCATGATCCAACTTTACACTGACAATTCCATAGGGTACGTCTCTTAGAATGAAATTTTGATTATATTACATATTTTCATGTTCCTAGGAGGTTAAATCAAGTTACAGATACTCTAGCTAATCAAATTTTAGATTGGAATCTTGCACACATATGAAAGAACATTGACATAAGCATGTAAATACTTTTTTGCACACATGATCCATAAGACACAAAAGACCAAAAAACCATATATAATATCATAAAGTAACTAGAGTACATAGACGAATGCAAGCGTCTCAAAAAATAGGACTGATAATGAGTCACAGGGCTTATGCCCTCAAAAAATATATAAAAGTAGTGCTCGTGGCACGTAAAAATGTCTAGCTAAAGTCAGGGCCTGTGGGCCCTGTTATACTGTTCCACAGCATTGGCTAAGCACCGAAACAACCGGACCCACATCTATGGTGCCCCCACTACATGAGGCTGCATAGATGGTGGCAGGTCCTCAATCTCTGCCATCGAGACCATGCGAGTGAACACAGTGAAGTTATGTTCAACCCGTCTCAGTACCCTCTCAGCCTCCCTGATTGGAAGATCTCCTACTACTATTGGTCCCCCGACGACGGCAGGTGCGGCCCCTGGCCGAGGACAACGCATGTTCCTCGCATAATCAACGGGTCGCACTGGTCTCACATTTGCACACAATGAACATATATCTGTCAAATACTCTGTCATAACAAAAAAATGATATATATAAAAAAACAATATAAAAATTACATATACAACAAAAAAAAATACAAAGGTGGAGACTTACCCATCTCCCCTCGCACCTCACTAGGAGGTACTGGTATCTCAGGGTCTCTCAAAAATTCAATCCCAGCATAGGGGTAGTCCTCTATAACCAGGATTTGTTATGACATCCATGAAAAAAAGTCAACATCAAAGGACTCATTGGTCCTTCCACCACCCTGTCGCGGCAGTAGTACTTCCCATCTACACACAGTAGGAAGAGAGGCCTGGTGTCCTCGTACCACTACTTAAGGACTAAAGCTTAGAACTCTCTCAAAAAAGAATGAACATAGAATGGTCCCTAACCCGAAGTTCCTATGTGTCCGCAAACGACAATCTGTCAATTGCCACTTCATGCACTCAAGCAAAGTGATACTCCAATCAAAAACTTGTGCATTCAAGCACTGGAAAACACAGTTCATCTTTGCGCGGGACGCCTAATGTAGAACCGTAGAACTAGTAATGTGCCCAATAAACAATACTATCGCATGTAGCGATAGGTTAGTGATCTTGCTTATAGGCACCTGCGTGCTCACGTGGTCTGTATCAGCTGCATAGTATAGGCCTATCAATTCCGCTATGTTATGCGGCCCCGCAGGAAAAGTATAGAAATTGACTGATTCCCCTCTCCTAGAGAGGCCATTCAAAAAGTAAATGTCCTCAACCGTGGGCACCAGTGACTGCCCCTCTAACATGAATGCCTCTTCATCCAGATGCCAGTAGTCAACCAAGGCATTCAGTAGCCTAGATTGTGCCTGCATGAAAGGACATCGAAAAAATTTGAGTAACCCACACTGCATCAATGTAGCCACAACATTGGGGTCTTCCCTGACCAACTCATTCACCTCTTCGTGCTCTCTTTCTCTCCAATGTACATACATCCTACAAAAAAAAAAAGGTTCAGGAGAGTTAAACCCTTGCTTTTTGTGTCTTTATAATTCAATAAGGGGGCCCACACGTACTGTATTGGCGACAGTCGCATGTACACGTGGGTAGAGTTTACTCTACCCGAATATACATGCAGCCTGTCCTAAGATAGACCATGTGGACCTAGGGCCGACCTTTTAAAGGTCGATGCCCCCCTAAAAAATGAAACCCAATGTATAATTAAAGACATAAAATGAAAGATAAGGGATTTTGTACTTACTTGGTCTAGACAGAAGTTCGTTTCATCCACTGTAGCTCCTAGAATCACCACTTTAATTAAAGGGGGTCTTTTGGCTCCAGAGTCAATTTCCAAATCAACAATGGTGATAATGAGCTACCAACTTCTATTTATAGACTTTTTGGCCTCTTTTTGTCACTTTTTTGGCCTCCCTTATCATTTGCTTTATACCAAAAATCATTTAGAGTGATTCAGGAGTTATTTAGGAGGGATTTGATCGGGTATTGGGACAATTTTTTTGAGTTTTGAGTATTTTTCGATAGTCCGTAGAAATTTTTTTCGACGATCAACTTGAACATATAGGATTAGGTTTCTACCCTAATTTTTGTATCTTGTTGTCTTTTTCCTTTGCCATAGGATTGATCCCATCAGGTTGTGACACAAAACTATCATCTCTGCTTTAGAAGTGTTGCAACTTGGTGGTAGAGCTTACCGAAACATGGATGCCCTAGGTAGATCCTAGTTGCATTATGGTATTCATGCTGCCCCTAAAAACACTATATGCTCGGGAGTCCTTGTAGTTTTTCTTGAATATGAATTTGAGCCTCATTTGCATGATTCTTATTCACTCTTGACCTCACCCTCAGGACTCCCAAAAAATAAAGGGTCTTCTTTTAAGCCCTTTTTAGACTTGCTAAAAATGAAAAGATCGCTGAGCGATCTTGTGGCCTTTCATGCTTGTTAAACTGAAATTTGAAGTCACGTCTGTTCGGCAGTAGTTTACCCCTTTTTCGGTCTGGACGGTCAACTGTATGAACAAAGGTATACTCTATAGAACTTTAGCTCTATAGAAGAGTACTCTCAGGTATAATTTTATCCCTTTTTTGAGCCTGAGGAACTAAACTTACGAAGAAGGAGCCCCCACGGAGTCCATAGTTAAGCTCTTTTCAGACTCCCTAAAATTTAAAAGATCATCGAGTGACCTTATTCTTTCACACTCGTTAAAATGGTCTAGAAGAACATTCCTGCCGGAGACCATAGTTAAGCTTTTTTTAGACTCCTTAAAAATGAAAAAATGGCCGAGTGATCTTGTCCTTGTCACACTCATTAAAATGGTTTTGAATAGATGTCTTGTTGGTGCTAGTTTACCCCTTTTTCGAACTGACTAGACTATCTTCGAAAAAAGTACCCTAGTGGAGTCTCCTTTTTTGTTTTTTCAGACTCTCTAAATATGAAAAACCACCGAGCTTACCTTCTCTAGGCTCGTTAAACTTACATTGAAGGATGTTACCATTGTGTGTTTTGTTAATTGTGTTTGCATATCTTATACGCTAGCCTTGTAACAATTTACTTCTTCGTTTTAACACCCTTGGCCCCCAGAGGATTTTTCCCGAGTATCATTATACTAGAACATCAATCTTGTCCTTGTTCCTTGAGCTTGTATGTTTGCAATACTCATTCCTCCATTGTAACATAACATTCCTTTATTCTTTTTCTCACAATTATTGAAAAAGACAAAAACATCAAATGTACCCCAAAAAGAGGAAGGGAAAAGTGTTTTCTTTATTGGCAGCATAATGAGTCGCCCTTGGATAAAGCACATCTGTCTGTTTGTTCATCAAACTATGGGATGAAGTACGACCTTAGGAAGTTATTCTGTCTATATCGAGTTATGTCCTCTGCCGTTTGGTTATCCTTCCAAACATATGGAGAGTTTGCATTGCCTCCTGCTTCGTAGACTTATGATTAATGCCATGCTGCTTGAGTCTCATCATTTGTCATGCTATTGTCCAAGGGAAGTTTGTCACCAAGCCTGAGTCGGCCCCTCTGCAATTCATCTCTTACCCTCATACTCGACCATCCTAAATGTCCAATCAAGTTCTTGTTCGAAATCAATGAAGCCTTCAGTCTGATCATCAAGATTATCTAGTCCATGACCGACGAGCCATCAAAGACCTCTGGGTAGTGCAGTTGTACACTCATATTACACTCCTACCCGAGTTTTGAATATTTTGAAGTTGTTTCAAGATCTGAAGATCTCATCTCCAGCCATCAGGCCATATCAGCTTCTAGAAGATGGATACTCTATATGTATATCTTTTTTATTTCGAGATGTAGCTCCACTGTGTATTGTTTGCAGCTACTCTTTATATAGTTATATGACATGGATCTACAGTGTATTTGATTGGTAGCCATGATTCTATTTTATTCCGAGCATGGGTATGCCCGCCTAGGTGAGACATTTGTTATTTTTGTAGATGGCACCTCCCGGGTCCTGATCCTTGGGCTCAATCATTTGGCACATCAGTAAAGATTGGTAATTTATTTTGGCCATCAAATTCTCTTTTGACCTCACACATTAGGGGGCATCTATTATAACCATAAATTGCACCATACATGCTTACCTGGCATCAGGCCATCTCAGATCCCTTCTTTGCCAAAGCACTGCTGGACAACTCTTTAAAAATCCTCTTTTATAAAGTCCCATGTGCCCTACTCCACTACTGCATGCATGTACATGCTAGCTAACCTCAAACAGCTCGCATGGACCGACAAAATCATGAAAAAAGGAAAGTTGTCGATGGAACACACAGCTCTGGGTGAGTTAACTAAAACTCCTAGCCATGCATGGCTAAGGGTTCATCCAAATACCTAGCTCCTTTTAACCTATAAAAGAAGGGCTAGGGGTCCCATTTGAAAAAGGAAAAATATAGCAAAGAAACTCTGCCCATTTGCATATTCCATTGTCCCAACCCTTTAGCCATCCTTATGCTAGAAAATAGACAAAGTAAAGAAGTTGGAGGACAGTTGAAGAGGAGCATAGGATCAGGTTCATGGAGCGGTGGCCAGTCTCAACTTTTTGTAAGTTGACTAATTCAAAGTAATAAAGAAGATGCTTTTCCTGTCCCAATTCATGAGTTATTCACAATTTGTTAAGTACATGTTTGAATTTATAACCTGTTAGTCTATAGGTAAGATGCATGTGTATTTGTTGCTTGTCTTGTATGTAGGTCAGCATTGGAAAAGAGAACTACGAACAAGTGGTCAAGTGAGACAAGGGATCGACATCAGACGCCTGGAACGAGGTAGGTTGATCTAGCCATGTTTTACTAAAAATAAATAGGATTTAAGTCTGGGGATGAAGGTATAAAGTAGATTTTCTCTTGGTCATATCTGCATGCAAAGCATAACCCTATTCTCTAGTTCGTAAGGAGATTTCCCTCACAACAGTGGCTAACTTGGTCCTAGTCAGAAAGAAGAATGGAGAAATCAGACTTTGTGTCGATTTCAGAAATTTGAACATAAGCTCTAAGAAAGATAATTACCCCTTACCAAAGATGGACCACATATTGCAGAAGGTGACAGGTTCATCTAGGATGTCTATGATTGATGGCTTTTCTAGCTACAATCAGATCTCTGTCTTACCTAAAGATAGAGAGAAGAAAACCTTCAACACTCCTTGGGGAACATTCATGTATGCTAAAATGACCTTTGGATTGATGAACGCGGGAGCGACCTTTCAACGAGCCATGGACATTGCCTTTATTGGGGAGAAGGACAAGTTTTTAGTCATTTATTTGGATAAAATAACAATGTTCTCACAATATGATAAAGAACATTATCATCATTTGAAAAAGGTCTTCTTGAAGTGAATAAAATTTGGTCTCTCTCTCAATCCTAAAAATTCATTGTTTGCTATGAAGGAGGGGGAATTAATGGGGTACATTGTATCAGTTGAAAGGTTAAGGATTGATTTAGATAGAGTAGAAGCTATCCATACCTTGTCTCTCGCTATATCCAAGAAAGAAGTTCAATATTTCTTGGGGAAAATCAACTTTTTGAGAAGGTTCATTTCAAATTTTGTTGAATTGGTAAAGTATATCATAGCCATGCTGAGGAAAGGAAATGAATTCAAATGGACTATTGATTCTTGAGATTCTTTTGATAAAATAAAAAAGGATTTGACTGAAGCACCTGTGCTCATCAACCCTGACTACTCCAAGGATTTTCTGATATTTTCTTTTTCTTCATTTGACACAGTAGTTGTTGTTTTATTGCAAAAAAATGCAGAAGGGTTAGAGAAGCCTATTTCCTTTTTTAGCAGGGCATTGAGGGATGCTAAAATAAAATATGACATTATGGAAAAGTAGGCCTATGCTTTAGTCAATGTCCTCAAGGTTTTCAGAGTATATGTGTTGCATTCAAAAGTAATTTCATATGTCCCTTCAGCCTCGGTGAAAGAGATACTTATTCAGTCTGACATAGACGGAAGGAGGAGCAAATGGATTGCCAAAATTCTTGAATTTGATCTTGAAATAAAGCCCACCAAATTGGTTAAAGGCCAAGGTTTAGCTAGGGTTCTGACTAAATCAAAATGCAAAGCTTTGGGGGTTAATTTCATAAACATCAGCTCAAAAAATAAGAAAGTTAAGTTGTCTGATAAAGGTTCTCAAGTCAGCCCTCAATTGGCATAATGCACTTGGTACAAGGACATTATATATTTTCTATATAAGTTGCAGCCTCCCGATGGTTTGGATAAAAACAAGGTAAGAGATTTGAAGCTCAAATCAATAAAATATTATCTTATTGACCAAGTTTTGTATTGGAAATATCCTTTAGGAGTGCTTTTGAAATGTTTAGATCCACAGGAGGCCAAAAATATTATGTCTGATTTTCATGATAGTTTATGTGGGGGTCATCACTTCTGGAGAACCACATCCTATAAGATCCTCAGAGCTGGGTATTTTTGGCCTACCCTTTTTACTGATGTTTGTGCAAAGATTACAGCTTGTGTCAAGTGCCAAAAGTTTTCTGGAAAGCAACAACTCAAGTATTTTCCATTGAATTATGTGGTAGCTTCAAGACATTTTCAACAGTGGGGCCTAGATTTTATTGGGGAAATCCATCCTGCTTCAAGTGGATTTTGAATGCCACTGATTACTTCAGCAAGTGGATAGAATCCATCCCTACAAGGAATTTCTCTCACAAGGTAATCATTAGTTTTCTTGAAGATATTTGGTTGTCTGAGTAGAACTATTACTGATAATGTTGCATCTTTCAAGGCTGAATTATTGATCAAGTTTTGTGAACAATATGGGATTATATTGGTTCATTATACTCCTTACTACCCCCAAGGAATGGAATGGCATAGTCTTCTAACAAGAGCCTTATAAATATCATCAAGATATTGTTAGAAGACAACAAGAAAGCATGGGATTCAAAGCTTAAATTTTCTTTGTGGGCTGATAGACTGACAAAAAAGATATTTCTTGGTGTCTCTCCCTTTTATCTTCTCTATGTATTTGAGGCTATCTTTCCTTCTTAGCTTGCCTTTCCTGTGGAAAAATTATTCCAAGACCGTTATCACTAAAATTTCTTCCGCAACATTGCATGCAAATGGTTACAGGAATACAACATCTCCAAACACCTATTATTTCACTTGCAACACCAAAAATGCATTTCCAAGAGGCAAAAACTATACAACTGGTCAAAAAATTGACATGCGTTGAAACACTAAAGGAAGAGCGCACACAATGCCCCGGCCAAAGAAGCCTGTAGAGTGCACAATACACCATATGCACGATTGTGTAAGAGAAAAGATGTGCACTCCTATGAACAACACATTTATGGTTCTTGTCGGCCCCTCACCCACTTTTGGACCAGCTTCCAACTTGATTTGACCTTGAAATCAGAGCTGAATCTGAATGGGGGGTTGGTCAAATACCTAAGGGTTCCCTAAAGGGCCCCTTTTCCACACTAAGAACCAGTTGGATATTTCCTCAAAGACATGCTATAAATGGAGGCCATGGGTGCACTAAGAATTTAAGAATCTCATAGTATTGTTATGTTGCCTCTATCCTCCCTCAAGAAACCTCTTTTCTTATTGGAGCATTCCAGCAACATCTCAATAAGCTATTCCAATCACCTCTTGAGGGAATAGGCTTGGATTTCTTCACCATTTTATTTCTAGTTTATCATTGTAATAAGATCTCTCATATAGGGGACTCCATAGCCCTCCCAAGGAGGAAGAGAGGATCCATAAGTCCTCCTTTATCTATGGTGTTTTCCAACTAATATAGTTATCCATTGGTGCAATAATCATTGTTCATTTGGTTGATTGATTTTGGTTCAAAGTTTCTTATGCATTTTAGTTTTATTTATTTAGTTATTTCCTTAGTTGTTTGTTTATTTCATGTGCTTGGATTGTTTAATTCATACACTAACCTATGTCTTGTCTAGCAGGCCCAACTAGACTTGTAAGTGCCTTTGTTTTTCTCACCGAAGTGGCAAAACAGACACAAAAAAGACTACCAAGGAGAACCTGATGATATGATCAGAAGAATATAGCAGTTGGTAAAAGTGCAACAGACTAGGGATCAACTACTAGACAAAGCACAGGACCATCAACAAAAGATCAAGCAAGCCTTTGACAAGAAGGTAAGCAAAGAATATTTCCAGCTGGGAGATCTAGTGCTCAAGTGGGATGCACCCAAGAAATACAAAGGCAAGCATGGTAAATTTGAGGCCTTGTGGATTGGTCCCTTCAAAATTTCTAAGCTATTTTCAAATAACACTTATAAGTTGAAGAATTTAGAGGATTCTAAATTTTCTGGTGGCCCTGTCAATGGGCACTTTATGAGAAAGTATTTTTCTTAAGCCATGAATGGCTTTCCAAGACATTGTAAATATTATTTTTATTTTTATTTTTTATTGAATAAGTGACCCCAGATCCCTAGGATAAGGCACTAAAACTACTTGTTCTTGGTAGCTCACAAGGAGCATGCCATCCCATGTAGAGCCAATGTTATCACACTAAGTTGCCTTGGGTATTTTATCCCTTAGTTTTAAATTTTTATCCCTTAGACTTCAGATTTGCTTTATTTTTCTTTCTGTGATTTTCTTAGGTTAACTTGAACAAATAAAGACTTGAGTTTTGGCTCATTTTTGGACCTATTATAGATTTTAATCCTAGGTTCATTTTATGGTTTATGGTTTTGACTCACCTCATGACTTGACAAAAAGCATAACCTATCCCATGACCTTCATGACTTGAAATGTCACTCTTTTCACTCATACATTTTATCCTTTCCATGTTTCCCCTATGTTCGATTAAAAGTGGGTCAAATCAATTTTTTGAAAAAGGGTGCTGCCAACTCATTAGTGTTAGGACCCTATAATGTACCTTTTTGTTCATACTTTTTTCTATCATTACATCCTTTTCCCACATACATTTAAGCCTACATTATCACCTTAACCTATCTTTCCAAAGGTATATAATGTTTCTTCTATTTGCTATATGTTTAATTTGTTTTACATGTAATTTTACATTACTCTCATACTTAGCCNCCCTTAACCTATCTTTCCAAAGGTATATAATGTTTCTTCTATTTGCTATATGTTTAATTTGTTTTACATGTAATTTTACATTACTCTCATACTTAGCCATCGATCAGAAACATATAGTTGCTGAAATAGTTTGAACTGCAGATTATTGTTGCTGCTTGAAGACTCGTTGTTGAAATAGTCAACAACATGCAAATCCTGTTCCTGAAACAGTCCGTGATTTGCGATGCTGGAACAACAATTCACACAGCAATAACAACAAGGAGTTGTTACATTGGCTGCAATAGCCGTACCTTAAGCCAACGCCAACCATTGTTGTTGCTTGAGACCATGTTGCTGAAACAGTCAAACAGAATGCAAATCTCATTGCTGAAATAGTCCGTGATTTGTGATGTTGAAACAGTATACAACAACAGTAACAAGAAGATAAATAAAAAATCTATTACACTGACCGCAACAGCTACACCTCAACCCAACACCATTCCAACTACTGTAACAACATTTTGCTATAGGAGATCAGAATATCCTATTCTATCATAGAAGATTAGATCTGACTAAGAATAGGATTCATATGTACACATGTAATTTTATGATCAATTTTATTAAGAGGATTCTCCTCTTTAAATAAGGGGAAATCATCATTAGACTGGGGGATTTTTTTTGGCTAGAGA
>JASDQU010109546.1:46513-56714 GCA_032191745.1 Picea mariana | reverse complement strand
GGCCTTAGACTTTGTAGGACCCATTAACCCTCCATCCAATCAAAAAGTTTATATAGTGGTCTGCACAGATTATATGACCAAATGGGTGGAGGCTAAAGCACTCCATAGAGCTACAGAAGAAGCGGTTCTAGATTTTTTATTTGAAGATATCTTTATCAGATTTGGAGTGCCTAGAAAATTAGTCACAGATGGAGGACCTCCTTTCACTTCTCATCGCTTTAAAGCCACCTTCAAAAATATCATATTCATCATAGAATGACTACACCATACCACCCCCAAGCCAATGGACAGGTGGAAATCACAAACAAAGTAATAGAAGCCATTCTCACAAAAATAGTGAAGGAAAACAAAAAGGATTGGTCTCACGGGCTCCCTGAAGCATTATGGGCTTACAAAACTACCTAGAGAAATGACAGGATTCTCTCCCTATGAATTAGTTTATGGAAAAAGTGTTGTCTTTCCTGTGGAATTTGAAATCAAAACCTTAAGGAATGCTTTAGCTGTCAACCTTGATTTGACCGATGCACAGACAACTAGGTTGCAGCAGCTTAATGAATTAGATGAAAAAAGACTATATGCCAGTCATCAGACAACTATGATTCAACAAAAATGATCAAAATGGCATGACAAAACCATCAAGCATAAGCAATTCCAAAAAGGTAACTGGGCTTTACTGTATGATTCTTGGTTTAAATAATTTCAAGGGAAACTACATACAAGATGGCTTGGACCTTACAAAGTGGACACTGTTTTCCCCAATGGAATAGTAAGGCTCCTCACAATTGATGACTCTAAAACACCATTATTAGTGAATGGTCATCGGCTCCATCTGTACCAACGCCGCATTTACAAAGAAGATTTTAAGGCCACATGTGTGGAAGACTCACATTATCTCTTTTTAGAGGAGCCTCCTACCCCTCATTGCAATTAATTTTTCTGAATTTAATTCATTTAGTATTAGATTAAATTTCTTTTACTAATAATACCTGTCAAGGAATGGCATGTTACAATTGATTCTTTTGTAGATTCTCGATTAATGAAAAGGCCTACCAAGAAAGGAAGATCTTACTTCAAGAAGATCCAAGTTTCCTTTTGTGAAGAACTTCTCCCTCTTTATTTAATCCACTCTTCAACAACATTTTCCTCACTTTTCCCATCTTCTCCATTGCCGAAACACCACTTTTCAACAATATTTCGCCCTTTTCCTCCATTGCCGAAACACCATTGTTTAGCAATATTTCACCCTTTTTCTCCATTGCCGAAACACCACTRTTCARCAATATTTCGCCCTTTTTCTCATTGCTGAAACATCACTTTCTAGCAACATTTTCCTCATTTTTCCCATCTCCATTGCCGAAACACCACTGTTCAGCAATATTTCGCCCTTTTTCTCCATTGCCGAAACACCACTGTTCAACAATATTTTGCCCTTTTTCTCATTACTGAAACATCACTTTCCAGCAACATTTTCCTTATTTTTCCCATCTTCTCCATTGTCGAAACACCACTGTTCAACAATATTTCACCCTTTTTCCCACTACCGAAACACCATTGTTCAGCAATATTTCATTTTTTCCGATTGTTGAAACACCACTACTCAGCAATATTTTGCCACTACTGAAACACCATTTCTTCAGCAGTATTTTCCATTGTTAAAACATCACTCTTTAACAAACATTTTTCTATTCTTTTCCTGATGCTGAAACACCACTTTCTCAGCATTCCCTGTCAATAAAAACATCTGCTTCAACTCTTTCACTCTCAATTCTCCTATTTCATACTACATTTTGTCCTTTCATGACTCTCTCTCATAATTAAACAAACCCTTGATACAGTTTCTCTAATAAATCCAAAGTCTCTACCATGGTTACTGCAGAACTATTATGGATAGGCACTATATTTTTTTTGAAGTACGAGTCAAAGGTAAAGATGAGGTATGTAAACTTTATATGTAAATACAATTGAACTATGGCTAATGAGAAGATCCCGACTCATTATTATCATTCACTTAAAGTCATTATTTTAGCCGTACTTAAGGGGGGGGGGAATATGAAATCTTATGCCATCATTTCACATGAACCAACTACCGTCATTCCTTTTTACCCATCATTTCATTTGTTTTCACCACCATTTGCATGCCTTCACCCGCAAAACTTACTCTGCTAAGAAACGGTTACTTGACTCTCTGACTGTGCATTTTATTGAGCTGTTAGCTATGGGAGGCCCTGTTATACGATATGAACCCGCCACGATAGCCCTGTTAGAATTGTATCCAGAAGTCTATCCAATTTTTCTGCAGGTAGGCTGGCTGGGTTATTTTCAAAGGCTCCAGGGACTTGATCAATAATAGGTTCTTCAATTTGCTCAAAATCTTCAATAAGATCATTCCATTGTTCAAGGGGTTCAGATTCCAATCATAGAGGATGATATAGCACAGGTTTAAGGTCTTTCTTTCACTGGCATTCACTGGCTCAGTCGCAAACACATTATCCTTAATGCCCAACAGGATTTTCTCTTTCCAGGAGAACAAGTTGAGCCTAAAGGTCGAGGTGTTCGACTTAGCTCGTTGCCACCTCCTTGGCCGAAAGTTATAGAGTTTGTCAAGAACTACCTCACCTGTGAAGGCCGATACTAGGTAGTCTACCAATATGATTTTGTCTTATTATCTCATTTACAACATGCTAGATTGGTGAATATTCCCTACTATCTGCTCAGATGTCTTAGAAATATTTCACATTATTGTAAAAAGGCTAAAAATCCCACCCTTTCCCTCATCCATCACCGTCTTTCTCATCTACTCATCCAAAAGGGTTTTTCCCAACAAAACCCTCCCTTAAACAACCCACCCATAGAACCTCATGAAGTTGTTGAATATCCTGAAAATCCTCAGGAACAACAACCACAAAACCTTCCAAACCCTCCGGAAATACCTACCAATCTGCCTATAGACCCAATTGATCCAATTAACCCTCCTACCATACCAAGCCCGCCCCACAACTTACCAGAATCATCTACTCCTACTGTTCATATCCTTAGGGATGATTCTTAACCAAATAAACCTGATAACCCTCCCTGCCCCATCACTGAGGAAAAACCCACACGCAAAAGAAAGAAGCAAATTCCTCCTTTTCCCTCCTTTTTACAAAGAAAACGAACGAGGACCTCAATAAGAGAAGCCACTACTGCCACTACCCTAAACCCCCAACCCATCTTGCTAAAAGCCCGTACACCTCCGCTCTCCCAAATTCTAGAATTTTTACCTATTCCACCCATGGGCACTGAAACACAAGAACCAGAGGCCCAAGGTAATGCGACATCATTCTCTTTAAATCAAGTAGCTGAAACACAAGAACCAACTACTCATTCAATAGCTGAAACACAAGAACCAGCTATAGTTGTTACACAAGAACCAACTATAGCTGAAACACAAGAACCAGTTGCTGATGTTGTTCCCAAAATACAGGAATCAGATGCCCAGGGTGCCGCAACACTACTTTCTCTACATCAAGAAGCTGAAACACAAGAATCAGCTACTGATCTTGTAGCTGCTCCACAAGAACCATCTATTGCAGCTATGATTGTTACACAAGAACCAGTCACCCCTCTTAATACACCCATGAAATATCAACAACCAGAACCAACAATGGCCTCTGTCTTACAATAAAATGAATTCCTAAGGTATGAACTAGAAGCCTACAAGCAAGAGCTAGTAATGGTAAAGGAAGCCTACGACAAGGAACTTAAATTGTATACCATAGCTCGCATAGTGACCATGACAGAGGAAAACACAAAAGAGAATCAGTGTAGAGAGTATATGTGCAGTCAATGTGGGGACATTTATTATCAAGCAGGCTACAAAGTAACTCAAATTCCAATGCCTGGAGCTTCCCCTGCACCTACGACTTTTGCAGTCAAAGAAGAAAACCCTGTTGTTACACAAGAACTAGTAGGACCTTCCAAAATTCAAAATGAACCTTGGCCTACAACAACTGCTACATCTGAAGCCCCTGTTTTTATTAGTAAAGCTGTACAAACACTGCCTATTGATGAATCTGCCCCTCCTAGCAAGATCAACACCCATACTCTTGTGGAACGAGCCACTCAAACCCTACCTCAGCTTATCACTTGTGATGCTAAAACACAAACTCAACCATGGGATGAGCAAGCAGTAATGTACAAATGGAAAAAAGAGTCTGTTGTTACACAGGACAAAAGCCTGCAAGAGCACAGACTACTTTGGCTAAACCACATCTATTCAAACTGGGAATATTTGGAGAAAACATGCCAAGAATCTTGTGCCCATAAGAAGAAGAATGAAGAGCTAAAAGGAAAATTGCTCCTGATGTTTGACTCGGCACAAAAATTGTTGGCTGCTAGGAAACTATCCTCCAATTACTCTATTTTCCTCATAGAATGACTTACATTTTTTTAGATTAAATCAATCAAAGAAGGCAGACCCCACGCAATGTTAAATCCAACATATTTTGTTAGAAATTTTGCAGAAGCCTCTACTATTGATCAACACCTCCTATGTGAGGTATATCTTCATAATGAGGCCATCCCTGAGAACCGACAACTTAACCTTAACCCTCTTGTCGGTGATATCTAGATTCGGGCACTCACCTCCTTCCTTAACAATCAAATTACATGGCAGAATGACTTCCTAGCTACCAATCATAATGAAGATAACCACCTCCTCTGGATATAGACAGAACCATAGAACGTTGCCACCTTTGTTGTAGAGTATTATCAATTTTTAAAGAAACCAGGGATGATTCAATATATTCGGCAACTACAAACAACATTACTTCAGGATTGTCAACAGTTTATTAAATCCACAGAGATCTCTGCCCTACAAGAAAATAACATGCTTTGGCAACAATATTCTTAGAAAAGGCAGGAGCACAATCCCTTTAGTCCTACCAATCTTGAGACAACAATCTCCCAGGTACCTAGCTACATCAAATGTGTTCAGCAATGTGCTAAAAACTAGATAGGTTATCAGTTCCATTTTCCTATTTTGTGGATGCTAGCAAAGAAATATCAAGTTCATCATAAGTTGCCCAAGAAGGTTGAAACAATAGCTTGGCAAAGGCTACAACATGTTCAAGGATTCAGAGCTCCAACAGACATCACTTTCCACAGCTATTGCTTAAGTAATTTGCACGCTCATAGTCAATATCCGGATTCTGATTCAGATTGAAGTTGCCTAAGGAAATGCAACCCTTTTAGTTGGGGGGGAGGTTAGGACCCTATAATGTACCTTTTTGTTCATACTTTTTTCTATCATTACATCATTTTTCCACTGACATTTAAGCCTACATTAACACCTTAACCTATCTTTCCAAAGTTATATAATGTGTCTTCTCTTTGCTATATGTTTAATTTGTTTTACATGTAATTTTACATTACTCTCATACTTAGCCATCGATCAGAAACATATAGTTGCTGAAACAGTTTGAACTGCAGATTATTGTTGCTGCTTGAAGACTCGTTGTTGAAACAGTCAACAACAAGAAAATCTCGTTGCTGAAACAGTCCGTGATTTGCAATGCTGGAATAGCAATTAACACAACAGTAACAAGAAGGAGTTGTTACACTGGCCGCAATAGCCGTACCTTAAGCCAGCACCAACCATTATTGTTGCTTGAGACCACGTTGTTGAAACAGTCAAACAGAACACAAATCCTGTTGCTGAAATAGTCCGTGATTTGCGATGCTGAAATAGTATACAACAGTAGTAACAAGAAGATAAATAAAGAAGCTGTTACACCGGCCGCAACAACTACACCTCAACCCAACACCATTCCAACTACTGCAAAAACATTTTGCTACAGGAAATCAGAATATCCTATTCCAGCATAGAAGATTAGATCTGACTAAGAATAGGATTCATATGTACACATGTAATTTTAGGATCAATTGTATTAAGAGGATTCTCCTCTTTAAATAAGGGGAAATCATAATTAGACTGGGGGATTTTTTTTGTCTAGAGAGGAATTGCAGAGAAGGGCATGTTCACTTTGGATATTGTAACATGATACAATTGACAGATGAATAAAAGATTATTTTGAGCATTTCTTCTTAGTTCCTTTCATTTCCGGGGAATCTTGTGAGAAGGAGAGGGCCCACCTTCTTCACAAGATTCACCCATTAGTTCTGTAGTGTGTTAGTATTATTTTTGTTCACGCCTTGTTTAAACTCTGTTTTGATGAAACTCTACTTTACTGAACTCTGTTTTGCTGAACTTTGCTTTACTGATTGTTACATTTTTTTCATACAATTCATTCCTAGGTAACAGTTAATCATTCTGATTGGTAATTCTGCTTGATGAATTTATGAAAGTGTGATAATCAGAGACAGGTGTTGAAGATTCCTGCTTGGGGAATAGGGTCCTGTTCTTACAAAATAGTTAGCCTTCAGTACTTGTTAATCATTTTGATTGGTAATGAATTTATGAAAGTATGATAATCAAAGACAGGTGTTGAAGATTCCTGCTTGGGGAATAGGGTCCTGTTCTCTGTTACAAAATAGTTATCCTTCAATACTTGTTAATCATTTTGATTGGTAATGAGTTTATGAAAGTGTGATAGTCAGAGACAGGTGCTGAAGATTCCTACTTTGGGGAATAAGGTCCTGTTCTCTGTTATAGAATAGTTAGTCTTCCTTGCAGTATGCTGAAAGATTTCTTTTCCTAGGTTGTTGTTTCTTAATGTAATCCATGATTCTTCTGATAATTATTTTCCTTTGAATCTTAAACTCTGCAATAGATAGATTTGCTTTTCTGTAATTCAAAGTAGAACTTCAATCTGTTCAAAGCAAGGTGTGATTAGTGTACTTTTACTACAACTTTAGATTGCTTTTGAGATTGAGCATATACAATGTGTGATTGCCTTTGAAATAAATAGACTTCCTTGGGTTGACAATTTATGTAACACTTGATTGTTTAGTTAATAAGCAATTACAGTGACCAACAATTAGGATTTTTTGTAGCGCACTCCGTGTCCTTTTTTCCTTGCCATGATTCATCATTATTCGTTGAGTTCATGATATACATTATTTTTAGCACCATGGTTCATTAAAATATGGATTCTAAGATTTGGTTTTAATGAGTTTTCTAACGGTTTCAAATATTTTAATTTTCTCAAACTCAGCTCTATTGAAACCACTAGTTCAGACCAATTGCAAGCAATGCTATAGAATCAACTGCTAAGGATGATTTGGAAGCTGAGGTGGTCATGGTGGTCTCCTAACCAGTTGTAGAACCTCAAATTTTCAATTACTCCTCCAGGTATTCTGTGAGCTCCCTCTATTGCATAGAAAATTCTTGGGATATCTATTTCCTGATTTTGGTAGCGACCGATGCTGAAAATCACTCCCTCCTTCATCCCTCTACATCCATAATTTCCCTCTCATAGACTTGCAATGATTGTCACCTAGTTTTCAGCTATCAAAGATTCCCATTCATTCTTCTCCTCAATTTTGAGTGCCCATGGAAACGCCTGTTCCTTGTGTGCACACTACACTACCGAAAAATGTTGTTGAAACCTTCCTACATTTCCCATGTTTTCCATACGATGTATTTTGTTTGGATTGGAGTGATACTTTCCGGTATTTAAATACTCCTGCAACATTATTTACTTTCACTATATCATCACTCTTCAACTTGATATCCACAGATAGTAAGGGGAGGGGAAATTCCACTTCCTACCTTTCAAAAGCCATCAAAACAGTGTTCCGTCAAAACAAGGTGAGTTAGAGGAGAATCTTAGGAGAGAGAAGCAAATATTCACATTAATATTCTCATTGAATTCTACCTTTGTTTTATCCCTTAGCCTTCACTATACCATAACCTTTGATCCCTTGTATTTACCCATGGATACACCTCAAAAGAAGAAATCTCACAAGGGAGGAACTGTGGTCAGAACTGAATCCTCGAACATGCACCCATTTGATGTAGATCCAATGGTTAGGGATGTTTTCCAAATGGTGGGATGTCTCTCTTTTTTCCAAAACATGCAGAGGGGACATCCTGAAGTGGAAAGGCAATTTGCCTTACATTTTGATGGCCTTAAGACTAAGGTAGGAGGCCTTGAGTTTGAGGTGTCTGAAGCCTCCATTACAATAGCCACAAGGATTCCTAATACTGGTGAGAGGTGGTTTAAATCCATTACCTTAAATGTCTCCTTCTCCAAGGACTTCCTCAAACCAGATTATCAGACAGACAACTTATCCAAGGGAGTTCCTATATGTCATCTAGTTGAATATTTTGACAAGATGTTGAAGATCATCCAAAGATACCTTACATGTGAGGGAAGGTTTAATATGTTACACCAGTACCATATAATGATTTTGCTTCATTTTACTGGTAAAGATGAAATGAATATCACTTTCTACTTGTTGAGGAGCATGGGGAAAAGTTTTGATAGAGTCCAAGCCAAGTCCAAGGCTGTGGACACTAGTGTATTTCACTGTGGATTGATCAAGATGTTGGTGATGGAAGAATTGAATAAGATGACCATTCCTTGGGAACAATTCATTGTTTCTACTCACATGAAGTTGGACATAGCATTAACTCTTCATTCAAAGATGAAAAATCCTTTTCCATTTACTAGTACTTCTCCAATAGGAAGAAGAAGGAAAAAAAAGAGAAAATCCCCTACTCAAGACCAAGAGGTCATCAAGGAAATTGAAGAAATAGAGAGGGAGGATTATCCATCTCCACAAAGAGACTTTTCACCTCCTCTTGCACCAAAATTGGAAGAGGTCCCTTCTTCAACTAAAGCCACAAATAAGAAGGGAAGACAATTTCATTTCTGTTCACCTTCTCCAGCATCTAGCACAAAATTCAGGAAGCCTTTTACTAGATCATCAACTCTCAAGAGGATGTCGAAGCACAAGTCCTACCCAAGGTTTCAATTCTAAAGAAAAATAAAGATAAGGGAAAAGGTATTGAGAAGCCTATTGAGGTGATAAACAGATCCCCTGTGCAGTAGAAAGATGAAGGTGAAGCCATGAAGAATCTTGTTTAGGTTATCAACATCAACACTCCACCTAGCAATCACACCTTTAAAAGATTGATTAGAAAACTCATGGAGGCTAGGAAGGGGGTTGCTCGTTTGAAAGAAGAAGGTTTATCTAAAAGAATTAATATGAAGGAGCTTATGGATATGTTCAACAACACCCTTGATTTGGAAATATTTGCAGCAAGAAGAGCCCTATCTCACCATAAGCAACTTAAGAACCTCTATAGGCAAAATAGAGGCTTTCAGTTTCAAAATAGAAAACTCTAGGGAGAACTACAACACTTCAAGGATGAATTGGCTCAGAGGAACTTGAATGTTTTGATAGAAGCTTCCATTGAAAGAGAGGAACCAGTAGAGAAGAGGATAACACCTACAATCAAGAAGACCACACCTACAAAAGAAAAACATGTTGTTGTGATAGAAGATAGCTCTCCTTCAACAAGGAGGAGTGTTAGGTTGATGAAATAGTCGGGGGATATAATCTTCATTTTTTAGAGTGGTCTCTTTTTGCAAGAGTAAGTGATCAAGGATGTATTATTTTTGTCCACCTATACAGGAATCTATAAGATCCTAACCTATCACCTCAAGTTTTTGTGCTTTCCAAAATATTATTCTCATCATACAGAAAGAGCACAGACATTCTGTAGTGCCATGGCACTGCAGAATCATCTATATAACATGTCCTTCCATTTTTCTACCTAAAGTGATACGAAATATTCTAGATGAAGTACACAGTAGAACTACCATATTTGCAGAATGCTATCAAATCTCCTAAGCTAAACTTAATAGCAGCGCTACAAATTCTGCAGGACTGTGTCATAATGGCACTACCAATTCTGCAGGATCATTTCAACAATGGCGCTACCAATTCCACAGAGGTTTTTTGAGGTGTGCTGCTACTAATTTCGCAGAGGCTAATTAAGGATGGATGCTACAAAATTTCACAACAAGATCAATGCTACGAAAACTACAGGCATGTTTTGGATCGACGTTACAAAATGTGCAGAGGTATTTTGCAAGAGCACTTCAAAACTCGCTACCTAGTGCGCTACTGACTGGTGATATGAACTGGCACCTGGAATCAAGGAGTTCAAATTCATCATTCTTGTGGGTGGATGATGATGTGGAGAAGAGAGATGATTATAGATGGTAGAATGATGAAAAAATACACCCCT
>JASDQU010109546.1:26564-42072 GCA_032191745.1 Picea mariana | reverse complement strand
TTCTCAAAGTTCTCAAATATGTTCTTTACAATTCTCAAAATGACAAATAGATGGCTCCAATGGCTTCAGAACGTCCAAAAACCCCTAGCTAGGCTTTTTCGACACCTCGTTTGGCCAAAAATTGAAGAAGATAGGCTTCCTGAAAGTTCCCCTTCAAACTTGTTGTCTCTGGATCACCAAAATGCACCCTTGTTGGCTCAACCTAGCCCCCACGCACATTTATGTGAAAAAACCCAGCACCGGGCGCAATCGCACAACCGGTGCGAACTGTAGGACGATTATGGGTGTGCCTAGCCCCTAACCGCCAAGGCTATGGTCGTGTGACCCATGTGACCGCGTGCAAGTGCAAAAATGGGTTCCGTTTCCAAAGGCGAATAGAGAATGGAAAAGTGACAGTTGAATGGTTGCATAACTATTTTAACACAAACCAAAACCCCGTACGCATATGGTGGCAGGGTCATATGGCATATGTGGGAACCGGGACCGGACTCCATTAAAATTTGCGTGCGCATAGTTTTAACCACCGGTCACATATAAAACCGTAACCGTGAGTTTATAAACCATTGGAAATGCATGTGAGAGTGTAGTCATATGGATTGGTAATACAACTATGGGCTGGGGCTAAGCCCCAGCCCGACCCCCTGCCGAAACGCACCATACACAAACTTAAATAAATAAAAAACCATTACATAGTAAGAACTACTATGGTGGGGCATTGGCAGCGCGGACTTTGCAAAGGCTTTGCATGTGGGTGGAGGTCACGAGGTCGAATCTGGTGGACTCCAAATAAATGTTATACAACCAACCAATAACAGGGTGCCATGTGGCACCGTACAACCGACCAAAATCTGCCACGTGTCGCAATATCATTCGTCCAAATCTGTCAACCAATGAATTCCATGTGTCATACGGTCTTGCCAATTCAGCTCTGCCACATGTCGTACGGACATGCCATGTTAGCATTCGTACGGACTATATGGACTGTATAGTTAGCATCCCTTTTTTTTGCATGTTTGGCATTTTTAACAGAACGTGATATCTCTCTCTTCCGACGTCCGTTTGAACCCAAACGAGTTGCATTGGGTTCATAAAAATGAGGCCTATGCTCCTGTTCGATTTGAAGTGATTCCAAGAACTTTGAATTTTTGAGCAAAATTTGATCCCCTGGATCAGCCATCAAAACTTTGGGCACGCACAATGGTGGGGAGTATGTGAATAATCACTTTGAGCAATTATGCACTTCATAAGGGATCAATCTACAGTGTTTTGTCCCATACACTCCTTCAAAAAATAGTGTGGAAAAATGGAAGAAAAAATCTCTAAAGGAAATGGCCAATTGCACGATACAATCTCTTGCTCTAAATTTTGAGGTAGAAGTTACTAACTATGCATGTTATATCTAGAATAGATATCCTTATAAAGCATTGAAGGGTTTCACTCCTTTTGAAGCCTATAGTGATTGGAAACCTATAGTAAATCACTTCAGAGTGTTTGGTTTTTTATCATGGGCCACACTCTTGAAGAGACACATAAGGTCATGGAGCCTCAAAGCCAACCTTGCATATTAGTAGGATATATAAATGGTGTTAAGGGATACTAGATTCTACATACCACCACTAATAATCTAATCATTATGATAAATTTTCATTTTGAGGAGGGATATTTGAGTTACCCCCATGATACCTCTCATTCTACGACCATACCAATCTCCACAAATGGATTCTCTAGAAAATGATGTTAATTATCTACTTGGATTGATTTCTGATGAAAAAATAAAAGAAGAGGAGAGAGACCAAAAGATAATGGAAGCAGAAGAGGAATATCAAAGAAAAAAGGTAGAGAAAGAAAAGGAAAATAAACAGAGCCAAGAATAAGTCAAAGGAAAGATAAAAGATGAAGACAAGAAGAAATCCAAAGTGGATGAGAAGAAGAAAAGAGAATATGCATTGAAGAAGATCATTGATGAGAGGAAGAAAAAGGAACAAAAAGAAGCAAAGGATCAACATGATGCGAAACAAAAGAATAAGGTTGAAGAGGAGAAACAAAGATTGGTTGCAGAAGGAGAGCAAAGAAAAAATAAAGAAGAAGAAGAGAAACACAAAGTTGTTGAGGTCGAAGAAAAGATGAAGGTCGATGAATAAGAAGGAAAAGAAAGACAAAGGAAACTAAATGAGGCCACAAACAGTCCAACAACCTCGAGTGTGGGCATAGTTGACACTATTCCCCAAGAATGTACCTGTCTAATGGAGATACTTGGAAATTTCTTCTTTTCCTCACATATATTGGAATTAGATGAAGTTGTGGTGGTACTGGGATAATATTACTACGCCAAAAAAACCAGAGGGATAGAGAAGAGGTCAAGCAAAAGGAAAAGGGGGGATACAAGTCTTATCCAAGGGTAAACCTATAGAACCATTGAATAGAGGGCAGGACTAGACCCCAAATAAAATGCCATACATATTGCCTCTACTCTTAATGCATTTGCAGGGGGAAATGCCATGTCTGTATATGAGATAGTTGCATCATTGGACACTTCACATGACAAAATTATTGAACTGGAAGGAGTGTTATATACATAAACAGATGACATCACTTGATCTAGATTTATGAGCGGAATGAAATGAATAACATACTGAATACAATAACACTGAGATATGGATAACAACAATAGATATCATGTGAACAATAACTTCTATTGAATAAATAAAATAGGCTAAAATTGTAAGATTGTAGATTTGAAAACAACTTGCTCGAATGGTGGTAACTATCTCTGAGAAGAGATGTGGATCCTACGCGCATCCATCTGAGCAGAATAATTAAAATGAGGCTCCAAAGGCCTTTTTAATCATTAGTTATCAATGCCAAAACCCTAGACATCCAAAAACCTAACCCTAGGAGATGAAACACCATAATTTATATGGGCCTTGATGGGTAAGTTGGTACCTCAACTTCCTGGGGTCATAAATTTTGCACACGACCTCTGTTTTAGGCGCATGATAGCCTATTGGAAAGGTATTTTTGAGAAATACACATTATTCCATCAAAATTTTACTCTGCCTACAATTTGACTGTGGAAATCCAAAAAACCAATGTTTAGGGCCCCAAAACGGCCCTGAAAGCATAGAAAGATGTATTGACATGAAAAATTCCAAAATAAGCTAGTTGGATTAGGTGGGAAATCACCAATCTCCACCTGGAAGCTGTGTAAGGATTTAGACAAACACGAAAGTGTGGAACTCACAATTACAAAGAATTACAAAAGAACATGTTGAACTAAAAACTGTTAAGATGATCTAGTTGGAATAGGTGGGTGGCCACCAATATCCACCTAGATCAATCCTCCCCCCTTAGGAATAAATGGTCTCCATTTCATTGAGTTCCCCCATCAGGTGAGGAAATTTTTGCTGAATTTGGCTTTGGGTGAGCCACTTGCCTTGGTGTAGGAGTTTCCCTACCTTGACAACTCGATAAAGTTGGATCCTCTGCTGGCGATTTCCCTTGACTTATGTGTCCACTATCTGATTAGTGGATGCATGTTACATGCAGTCACAGTTGAACTATGTTGGTGTCAGCTATTCTACGATCTTCGAGGTGTCCAATAATGGTGGAAAATATGGTTGGAGGAGGTCCACATTGAACATTGGTTGAAATCCAAGGAAGGGGGGAGTGTTGAGATAAAAAGTATTGTCACCCACAACCTTGGTGATAGTGTAAGGCCCATAGATATGTGGATGAAGCTACCAATGGGGCCCTGTAAGGCGTTCTTTCTGTAAATGTAATCATACCTTGTCTCCCACTTGAAACATGTGTGGTACCTGGTGTTGATCATGGTGTTTCTTGTACTTAGCATTGCCTTTCTGCAAAATCTCATGGACATGTTGGTGAATGTGTTGAATCCGCTTAATGAATCTAGTGACTTTGTCGACCTCGGACTAAACATGGGAAGAATATGTATGTGTGGTTTCAAGGGGTAGTGCAACATCAATGGGACCCAAGGGTTGGAATCCCATCCCCACTTGAAATGGGCTATGGCCAATGGAGTTATGGAGAGCCCTGTTGTAGTTGTGTTGAACATAGATAAGAATATCATCCCATGTACATGGATTCTTAGAGTTATACATGCGCAGGATGTGCATAATCATCCAATTGACGAACTTTGTTTGGCCATCAATTTGAGGGTGGAAGGTAGTGGATTTAATGAGCTTGGTGTCCAACAGTGACTAGATACTTGACCAAAATGTGTTGAGGAACATGTTGTCCCGATTGGAGATGATGGTCTGTGGTATCCCTAAATGGACCCACACTCGTTAGAAGAAGAGCTTGGTAGTATCTTTCGCTGCGATTCTCTTCTTGCAGGCTAGATTTTGAAGGCCTCTCAGGAGTAGGAAGAGGGGTGTATAAGCCTTGCTTCTTGATGGTTGGCTTGGAAATGGCACAGGTAGTGCAAGATTTGATATAATTGCTGATGTCCTGTTGAATTTTTGGCCAATAAAATGTTTCTAAAGAATGGCCACAATTTTCTCCACACCAAAATGTCCTGAAATTCGATTGTCGTGACCCTCCCAAATCATCTTTGCACGCTCACTTGCAGGAACACAGAGATGGCCCAAATGGCATAAAAATCCATCCTGAATGTAAAAATTGGTGACATTCGTGCATGTACCCAAGAGCTGATAGGTGGTGGTGAAGTCAGGATCTTGCTGATAAAGTTGGGGCCACTTAAATGTCTCATGCCCGCAAGAATGGAGCACAGTGGTGAGTGCAGCCATGGGAGGTCAACTGAGGTATTAAACGACATAATTTATGCTCCCTATCTTATACTTGATGTTGAGATGGAATTATTGCAGGTATGTGGACCACTTTTGATGGTGGTCATTATGCAACTTCCCTTGTGTTCGTATGAACTGCATAGGCTTGTGATCAGTGTGGATGATTGTCTCCTTTCCCAGAATGTAATGTTTCCATTGAAGGCAAGATTTCACAATGGAATACATTTCCTTATCATAGGTGGGGTATTTCCGGATGGTATTTGAGAGTGTCTCACTATGGTATGCTACTAGATGATCATGCTGAGTGATAACTGTGCCTACAACATAGTAAGATTGTAACACCCCGTTTCCTCCAATTTGTAAATATAACTATATTGGCCAAGAGACTATGGAAAAATCGATATGTGTGAATGTTTGATTTAATGGGACTTTGTATAAAAGGTCGATGAATGTAAATTATGTTATTTACTAGAAAATGGACAAGTGTTGCATGACTGCTAGAAGGGTGTGATAAGAGAGACCACGAATTCTATGAAATAGATGGTGAAGTGGACCAGGAATGGTTGCATTAACCTCCACCAGACCAATACTTTGCTGGATTTAATTTCTCATGAGAAGAATAGTCCTCTGACCTAGGAATGAATTACCAGTTAGGTTTGTAGGTGGGAAGACCTTTTCAAGAGTTAATGAGGGGATTGGCAAGGCACCCATCTGTAAGGCTTTCAAACATAACCATGGACTGGGGAATTTGGGGGCCACATGTAATATTGATGAGGAAGGTAAGAAAGGAAGGTGTGGTGGGAAGAGGAAGTCCTACAAAGAGTGAAAATATGAGAGACTGAGATCTCGGGTTCAAGGAAGAACTGTGAAAAAAAGAGTGTGTTCTGGTTGCAAGAAATAAAGACCGACTCGAGAGAAGGAGAGTAACCTTCATCCCTATCTATGACTAAGTCGGGAGAAGGAGAGTAACCTTCATCCCTATATATTTCTATGTCGGGAGAAGGATAGTAACCTTCGTCCCTAACTTTCATTCAGCTGGAAGAAAAGATTCAATCTCAAAGCATCGTGGTCTAGCTCGGGGGTGGCCAGTGGTAAATCTGTTAGGAGTGACTGAGCCTATGGTTGGGTGGAAACGGGCACCCCTTTTAGTATTCACATCATGTCTTCTGGTTCTGATAAGTTTTTTCATACTTTATGTATTGAACTGAAATAATGGATGAATGCATGGGTTTATATATATGTGTATCTATAAATGGCTTATGTGTGGAATGGTCATGATATGTGTATGCATTCATCTCCTTATGAACTTATGCTTCTGACTGATAGTATGTATGCCCCAGCTTAGTCCTTGAGGCTTCTTAGGACATAAGCTTGTAAAATGACCAATATAGGATATATCGTGTCAATCTGACCCTATCCATCTGAAGAGGATACCTCTTTCAGAATCCTTGCTGTGGGACCGAGATTCCATGCCCAAGTCCTTAACCATTTCATGATAAAGTTCAGGAAGGATAGCGAGGAGATCTCTTCATTTGGAAGACGAGCGGATGGATCTGTTCAGTAGGACCCATATGGCCAACAATAAATAACCCTTTTCTAAGCTTAAGGGAGCTAAGTCACTTTGGTTTCAGAACTTTGGAAGTCCGGGACATCGGAGTATTGTCAACCCAAATAGTCACAAACAAGCTGAAGGTGATTGAGAGTCATAGTTACATGCAAGGTTGACTGATGTTGGGAGATATCCCTAGTGGTTAGAAGAACCTATCTTACTGACTAAACTAGGATCCAACTCCCCATCGCGAAGTAGCACGAGCCACTGATCGAGAATGTTTAGAGGTCCCCTCAGCTGTTGGATCTACAACGAGAAGACTTTGATGAAGTTCTACTTCAGGAGAATAGTGATGCTATAGCATCAAACTCCCTGAACGCCAAATTTGCAAAGGACAAGAAATCTATATATTTGGGGGAGATCGTTAGGATCCCTTCTTACTGTCTAATCATCTCGGAGGAGGGACTCGTGCATGGTACTTTGACGAAGTCCTGCTTTAGGAGAGTAGAGTGTCAGTGAAGCCAAAACCCCTGAAGTCCGGAGCTACGAAGTGACTAGGACCGTTGATTTGGGGATCGTTTGGGTTCTCTCCTAGCTGTCTGATCTACGATGAAGTCAATCCCCAAATTTCACTGATTCCGCAGAACAAATACGTATTAACATCAAAACCCCCAAAGGCCAAAGCTATGAAGTAATGTGGACCATGGATATAAGGATCCTTCGTGACCCCTCCTGACCATTCGATCATGGGGATGTGTGTATCATGTCGAGAGCACGTGGGAGCCCACATGTCGAGTGACGACGTTTCCAGCGGCAGGGACCCCATGGCATGGTAAAGGTACCCTTGAGTGGAAGTTATTAGTTGTAGATATTTGCGTTAACATGGACACCTCAGACTGATAGATCTATGCCGAGGTCAGCCCGATGCTAACCAAATTTGGGAGAAAAGAGGAGTTTGCATCACAAAACTTTCGAAGGCCGAAGTCGCGAAGTAACGTTAGCCATGGATCTATGGATCCACATGGCCATATCTCAACCATGGGATTTGGATGATGTTCGAAGGTTGTTAGAACGAAGTGACATGGCACAGTGACGTCACCCAGGGTGACGTGGACCCAATATTGACATACCATGTGTCACCCGGATTTGTACATATCACATACCCTATAGATCCATTGGGACGTGACACGTGTTAGGACGTGGTATGTGCCCGCCTAGTCGAAGTGGTTGCTGAAGTGACCAGAACTCCAGGACTCTGGGGATTCAGGACTCCAGAGGGTTTGGGGTGTAGTATGGTAGAGAGACCAAAAGGCCCGAAGGTTGGATCCATGTGGAAAATTTACGGGACTTCAGAAGTTAAAAACTTTGGGTGGTCTCATGCATAGATAACAAAGAGGCATGAAGCGACGAATTCATCCACAATTGATATATGAGAAAGAGATTAAGTCCAGTCATGGGATCAAATGGTGCATGGTCTTCAAATGTGGAGGAAGGAACTTAGAAACAACATGTGTGAGGTGGATTCACGTGGGCACCACGTGGCCCTCAACCAATGAATGCTCGAAGAACTTTGGGAAGCCATAACTTGCAATCCAAAGCTCATATTTGAGACTGGTAGCAGTCATTAAAATTCTATGGGTGAGTATAAGAGGATAAAGACCTTGGATAGAGGATCTGAGATGTTAAGGAGACTGAAATTTTGATGCCCCATCCATAGGAAAGTTACTTAGGGGTCGGGTGTGTTAAAAATTGGTATCAGAGCATGGTTACAACAATTGGCCTACTTGGTCTCATGGACGAGTCACTTAAAAACCATGTTTAAAGAACTCTTAAGGGTGACACCCTACCTTACCTATTTCCTAAAGAGTTTGGTTAAACTTTTACTGAAGAAAAGAATGGAAACTTTCTACTGTGTCTGTGTATTTAAGAAATATGAACAATGTGTTGTTCATGAACTAATACACTCTTAGCTAACACCAAGTGTTTTGTCAGCACTCAAGCAGTCAGTAAATCATGGGAAACTACAAACATAAAGGATGGTGATGAACCATGAATTGGGGGATGGCTCCCACAATAGAGGTGAAGAATCTGATGAGAGGAGGGTGGTGGAGACCCCTCTAGATCTGGCTGAAATTGTAAGGAGCCTCTTGGCCAAATTACAGAGATGCAAGGCCGACAATGAGAGATTGATAAAGGAGCAAGAAAAACAAATGAAAATTAATGCAGACTTGTTGTAGATATTATCCAATATACAGAGGCAGCTGCAACATGGACCTGCAACTAGTCATGTGGATAGACTAAATACAAAGAGAAGTCAAAGTCCACCTGAGATACAAAAATGTGGTCCCATAAGTGGCCACACTAGGAGGAGTACCTCGAGGAAGGGCCAACCTGGAGGCAGGGGACACTCATCGGGAGAGTCCCCTGGAGAGAAAACTGGAAACTCTGAGGGATCTTCTAGTGGCAAAACTAGATCACATTCTTAAAGGAAAGGAAAGAAGTGAAAGCATTCCAAAAGTCACGATCCTAAAGAATTCAAGAAATCCAAACAACCCTCTTTCGATGGAGAGATTGAAAAAGGGGAAGAGGTCGAAGATTGGCTGCTTGGTTTAAATAAGTACTTCAGAGTCCATGCCTACTTTGAAAACTTGAAGGCTTGAACAACCATCTTCAACCTGAAAGGAAAGGCTTCCATTTGGTGGGAAGACCTTAGGAATGTGAAAGGAATCCATGAGAAGGACTTGTCATGGAAACAATTTAAGAAACATTTCAAGAATAAGAGTAGTTCATGATTCAAGAATAAGGGGTTTAAATCCTCAAGATCTAAGAACTATAGGAAGGGTTCTAGGATAAGCCTTCCTACCAGTAGTGTGTATCATAAAAATTACCCCTCCCATAGTGGAAATAAACCTTTTGGATCAACCCCAGGAAAGACTGATAACCCAAAGAGAGAACCCTTGAAATGTTAGGGTTGTATAGAAGAAAATTACTAAGGGATTGCCCACATAGACAACAGAACAGTAGGAGAGTATGCAACATCCAAGAAGCTACCAAATTCAATGATGTGGCTAGGATCATGCCATGGATTTATGCAGTCATGGATAATAAACAAGCCGACGATCAAGCTTCAGTGGTGGAGATGGAAGGTATGATTGCCAACCATTTGGTTTCTATTTTAATTGAACCTGGTTCTAATTTGATTTATGTAGCCCCTCAGACAATTGATAAGTGTAAATTTCAACCAGTTAGACATGTTAAGCCATGGTTGGTAAAACTAGCCACTGAAACCAAAAGAAAAGTAGCAGAGGTCATACCATCTTGCCAATTCATTATGAATGGATTTCCCACCCAAGCGACCCTTAACATACTTCCCCTAGGATCTTATTACCCATTGATTGGTATGGACTGGTTAGCCACTTATAAAACCAAGTTGGACTATTACCATAAGACCTTAGAGTGTAAAAATGAAGAAGGGATAAAAATAACCCTCCAAGGGATTCATAAGCTTGTCTCAGTGAGACGAATATCAGCCCTTCAAATGAAAAAGTATTGCAGAAAGGGATGTTCTCTATATGTAATACATGTGTTGGAATCTGTTGAGGATGAAAAACCAAACCTAGAGGACCAACCCATATTAAAAGAGTATAGAGACATGTTTCCAAAAGAGGTACTGAGTCTACCTCCGAGAAGAGACATTGAATTCTCGATAGAACTTGCACCAGGTGCAGTGCCAATGTCTAGGACGCCCTATAGGATGAGTACACCAGAGCTAGTTGAGCTCAAGCTACAACTAAAGGAGATGATGGACAAAGGCTACATCCGGCCCAACATGTATCCATGGGGAGCACCAACCTTGTTTGTGAAAAAGAAAGATGGCACACTCCGATTGTGCATAGACTATAGACAACTCAACAAGACAACCATAAATAAAAAGTATCCCTTACCAAGAATAGATGACTTGTTCGACCAATTAAGGGATGCTTCCATTTTATCAAAGATTGACTTAATTTTTGGATACCATCAAGTCAAAATCAAGGATGAAGAAATCCACAAAACAACCTTCAGGACAAGGTATGGTCACTATGAATTTGTGGTGGTACCATTTGGATTAACCAATGCTCCCGGCACTTTTATGTGCTTGATGGGTAGTGTACTCAACACATTCCTAGAAATATTTGTATTGGTTTTCATTGATGATATCGTAATCTAATCCAAGAATAGAGAGGAGCATGAATAACATATTAAACTTGTACTTCATGTACTAAGAGAGCATCAGCTCTACGCTAAGTTTAGCAAGTGTGAATTTTTCCAGAAGCAAGTCCATTACTCAAGCCATGTTATTTCTAAAGAAAGAGTGGCAGTAGACCCTAACAAGATCAAGTATATCATGGAATGGCCTACCCCAAAGGATGTATCTGATATCAAATCCTTTATGGGCTTAGTAGGATACTATAGAAGGTTTATAAATGGATTTTCCAAGATTAATTGTCCAATCATTGCCCTTTAGAAAAAGGGGGTTAAGTTCACTTGGACATCCAAATGTGAAGAAATATTTTAGAAACTAAAATACCTTCTGACCCATGCACCTGTGATGAAGATTGAAGACCCTGATAAGGACTTCATCATGTGTGCAGATTCCTGTAAGGAAGGACTCAGAGGAGTCCTTATGCAAGAAGGACATGTAATTTGCTACGAATCCAGAAAATTGAATGAGCATGAAATCAATTATGTGACCCATGATCTATAGTTGAATTCCATAGTGCACGCTTTAAAAATGTGGAGGCATTACCTCCTGGGTAGGATATTTGTACTTATGACTGACCATTGTGGGTTGATGCACCTATTTGATCAACCAAATCTCAATGCTAGACAAGCTAGGTGGATGGCTCTCCTTAGTGAGTTTGATTTTGAAATCAAACACATCAAAGGAAAATAAAATAGGGTGGTCGATGCCCTTAACAAAAGTGTGAAAATGATTCACCTGGCAGTGGTAAGCGCCTATGAAACAGATGTCAGGGAAATACTCAGGAATGCATAAGAAACAATTGCATTCTTCAAGACAGTGACCTCATACCTAAGGCAATAGCCTATAGGGATAAATCATGAAGGCTATCATATGCTCAATGAAGGCCCACTGACATACATAAATACATTTTATATCCCAATTTGTGACAACTTGAAGAGGTTCATAATGGATGAACTGCACAAGAGACCATATACTAGTCATCCAGGTTATCAGAAAATGATTACGACCACTAGAAAACAATTCTATTGGCCCGGATTGAAAAAGGACATAGCTGATTATTTATCTAAGTGTCTAGAATTCTAGCAAGTTAAGGAAGAACACCGACATCCAACAGGATTGTTACAGCCCCTACCAATTCTAGAATGGAAATGGGAAACCATTTCCATGGATTTTATCACCGGATTACCAAAACCGGCCAAGTAGAACGATGCCATCATGGTAGTGGTAGACAAATTGAGTAAGTCTACTCACTTTGTTCCTGTCAAGTCAACTTTCAAGGCAATATATATCACCAACATCTTCATGAAGGAGATATTTAGACTGCATGGCATGCCTAGGGAGATTATATCTGACAGAGATACACAATTTACTTCAAGCTTTTGGAAGTACTTAATGGCTGGTTTTGAGACTAAATTATTGTTTAGCACAACATATGACCCTCAAACTAATGAACATACAGAAAGAATAAACCATATATTAGAAGACATGTTAAGGATGCATGTAATGCATCAACCTAAGAAGTGGGAAGACTACTCGCAATTGGTAGATTTTTCCTACAACAATGGTTATCAAGAGTCACTAAAGATGAGCCCTTTTGAAGCCTTCTATGGTAGACAATGCAAGATTTCAATCAATTGGAGTAGTCCAGTGGATATAATTACAGTTGGACCTGACCTGTTGAAAGAAATGGAACAACTAGTGATTCAGATAAAGAAAAAACTGAAAATTGCTCAGGATAGATAGAAGAGTTACACCGATAGAAAGAGAACTCCCAGAGAGTTCAAGACAAGAGACCATGTCTATCTCAGAGTTAGGCCCAGGAAGAGTTCCATGATAATAGGAGCTTGTGCCAATCTGGCACCTTGATATTGTGGACCCTTTGAATTCTTAGATATAGTGGGACATGTATCCTATGGGCTAGTACTCCCTCCCACAGTTAAGGCACATAATGCTTTCCATGTTTCATTATTGAAGAAATATGTACATGATTCTAATCATATAATTAACTGGTCTGTGATCCAGGTGGAGCTAGAGGGATAATTCCTGCTAGAACCTCAATGCATACTAGACAGGAAGGAAACCTCACTCAGTAACCAAACCATTGCACAAGTCAAGGTGCAGTGGAAACACTTTGGCCCAGATGAAGCTTCATGGGAAGTGGAGGATGCCATGAAATAAGCATATCCATTTTTGTTTACTTCTATATATATATAGCATGTTGACAAATAGAACATCAAGGACGATGTTCCTTTAAGGGGGAGGTCATTGTAACACCCTGTTTCCCCCAGTTTTTAAATACAACTATATTGGCCAAGAGACTATGGAAAACTCAATATGTGTGAATGTTTGATTTGATGGACCTTAATATAAAAGGTTAATGAATGCAAATTTTGTTACTTAATATAAAATGGATAAGTGGTGCATGAATGTTGGAAGGGGGGTGTGCTAAGAGACGACCAAAAATGCTATGAAAGAGATGGTGAATGGGACCAGGAATGGTTGCTTTAACCTCCACCAGACAAGTAATTTGCTAGATTTAATTGCTCAGGACCAGAACACTCCTTTGACCCAGGAATGAATTACTAGTCAGGTTGGTATGTGGGAACACCTCCTCAAGAGTTAATTGGGGGATGGACAGGGCACCCATCCGTAAGGCTTTCAGACCTGATCACGAACTAGGGAATACAGGGGCCACACACAATCTTGCTGAGGAAAGAAAGAAAGGAAGGAATGGTGGGAAGAGGAAGACCTATGATGATATAGGTGGATATCCGTGGCCACCCACCTTTTCCAACTGGCTCAAAACAGTTTTCTGGCAATTTTGGAAATTTACTATTTTTAGCAGTTTTAACTTCCGGGGCCATTTTGAGGGCCTAAATGAAGGTTTTTTTGGATCGAGCTTCTCAATAAAAGTCAAAGTCATGATTTATCCACTAAAATTAATCTCCTCGATGATACCTTTCCAACGGGCTATCATACACCTAAAACGGATACCGTATGCAAAAGTTACGACCTTGGGAAGTTGATGTACTAACTTACCCAGACGGGGCCCACATGACTTTTGATGCTTCATCTCCTAGGGTTAGGTTTTTGGATGTCTAGGATTTTTTGGAATTCTTGTTTATTGTAAAAATGCCTTCAAATCATCATTGTAATCATATAATTGCGAATGAGCACAACCGTCACATCTCTTCTCAAAGATAAGCCGCCACCATTCCAGCAAGCTTGTTTCCCCTGCATTTTACAGTTTTAGTTTATTTCCTTATTGAATAGAAAACAAGTTTTACTGTATCTCTGTTATTTTGTGTTAAGCACCTATTACTAATCTATAGTCATTTCATTCTACTCATAAAATTTGGATCAACGGTATCATAGCAGTCTGCTCCTTGTCGTCTTAATGCATGTCCCCAACGAGGTCAGAGTACAAAGAGTAAGGTCTCGAGCTTGTTTCTCTTGAGGAAAAAATCTCTCGCACGCCTAAGTGAAATCTCATGTAGGAGAAAATAAATATGACGGGACATGAGATCCTTACAATTTGTTGATTAAGGAAGCCCTCACGCAACAGAGGAACGAGATGATGGATAGTTTAGCGCAAATCCTTCGACGACTACCAACAGGCGACACATCTTCTTCGAGCGGAGGCACCGCCCCCTTCAAGGTACAAATAAACTTTGATATTCCTATATTTGAAGGTCAGATAGATGTAGGTGTTGTAGACAAGTTTTTGAATCTACTAGAAGGGTATTTTTCTGTGCATAACTTTTCGAATAGAAAAAAGATTACTTTTGTGCTCCTCAAAGCCGTTCCACATGTCAAAGATTGGTGGGAAAATTTTTGTGACAAAAAGGAAATAGAGGAACCCTCATTATTTATAGTCACGACCACCTAGGAATCCTTTAGGGATGCTATTAAGGAACAATACTACCCTGTCGACATTTATGATGACTTGTATACCAAATGGACCACATTGCGGCAAGAAAGAGACCAAACAGTGTCAGATTTCACAAATACCTTTCATTCCTTGCGCACCAAGCTGGGTATCAAAGATTCAGAGCAACATATGGTGCTCGAGTATCGTGATTTTCTACATAGATACATCTATACTGAAATGGAATTTCTAGACATCTCAACCTTGGGTGCGACCTACCGATATGTCGTCAAAATCGAGCAGAAGCTCAAACAAAAGACGCGACAATTTGGGCCTGGGAACCCCTCACAACAAAAGATAGGAAAGGGTGGCCTCAACCCACAGAACAAAGGACAAAGTAAAGATAGACAGTATCAGGACAACCAGTCTAAGCCGCAAGAAAAGAAGGACACCGGAAAGACAAATAAAGATACCAAGAAGTGGTGCGACTTCCATAAGAGCCCTTGGCATAACGCTGCTGACTATCGCTCAAAGAAGTCACTGGTGGCCGAAGTGAAAGCCTCTGAATAAGATGCGGGTTTAGACTTTGAGCCAGAACCAAAAAGGGGAAGATGGATCATTGACATGGAACCCAGTGCCACCGTTTCTACCACTAAGATCCATCCTGGTGAACTAGATGTGCAAGAAGAAGGAGAATGCCTCTTCCATTCATAGATGTGGGTAAAAGACACCCCGCTACACTTCATCTTTGATAGCAGTAGCTAGAAGAACCTCATCTCAGTAGAGGTCATCAAGCGGCTGACCTTGCCAACATTGCCACACCCAAAACCCTACACCATTATATGGCTTCGCTAAGGAAGCGATCTCCGCGTCCGCCAACAGTGCCAACTGTCATACGACATCAAGCCCTTCAAAGATGAGGTATTGTGTGATGTTTCTCCTCTCGAAGTTTGTGATGTTATTTTGGGCCAACCTTATTTATGGAAATGTCATGTTGTATATGAGTCTAGGCCTCGTAGTGTTATTATTACTTTGAATAGGAAATTGTACAGGATACCCGAGGCAGTCCCACCTAG
>JASDQU010109546.1:1785-20822 GCA_032191745.1 Picea mariana | reverse complement strand
ACCACCTAGGAATCCTTCAGGGATGCTATTAAGGAACAATACTACCCTGTCGAAAGTTATGATGACTTGTATACCAAATGGACCGCACTGTGGCAAGAAAGAGACCAAGTAGTGCCAGATTTCACAAATATATTTCATACCTTGCACACCAAGATGGTTATCAAAGATTCAGAGCGAAATCTCTTGCTCAAGTATCGCGACGCTCTGCATAGATACATTAAGACTGAAATGGAATTTCTGTACATCTCATCCTTGGGCGCGACCTACAGATATTCCGTCAAAATCAAGCAGAAGCTCAAACAAAAGACATGACAATTTGGCCTTGGGAACCCCTCACAACAAAAGACAGGAAAGGGTGGCCCCAACCCATGGAACAAAGGACATAGCAAATATGGATAGTATTAGGACAACCAGTCCAAGATGCAAGCAAAGAAGGACACCAGAAAGACAAAGAAAGATACCGGGAAGTGGTGCGACTTCCATAAGAGCCCTTGGCATAACATTGCTGACTACCGCTCAAAGAAGTCATTGTTGGCTGAAGTGAAATCCTCTGAATAAGATGTGGGTTTATAATTTGAGATAGAACCAG
This sequence comes from Picea mariana, assembly GCA_032191745.1. Taxonomy (NCBI): domain Eukaryota; kingdom Viridiplantae; phylum Streptophyta; class Pinopsida; order Pinales; family Pinaceae; genus Picea; species Picea mariana. The sequence goes on along the minus strand of JASDQU010109546.1, from coordinate 20,233 downwards.
AAAGGAGAAGATGGATCATCGACGCGTAACCAAGTGCCATTGTTGCTACCACAAAGCTCCAGCTTGGTGAACCAGACATGTCAGAAGAAGGAGAACGCCTCTTCCATTCACATATGTGGGTAAAAGGTACCCCACTGCACTTCATCGTTGTAGCGGTAGCTAGAAGAACATCATATCATTAGAGGTCATCAAGCGGATGGCCTTGTCGACAACGTTGTACCCACAACCCTACACCATTAGATGGCTCTACTAAGGAAGCGATCTCCGCGTCAACCAACAGTATTGACTGTCTTACGATATCAAGCCCTTCAAAGACGAGGTATTGTGTGATGTTTCTCCTCTCGAAGTTTATGATGTTTTTTTGGGCCAACCTTATTTATGGAAATGTCATGTTGTATATGAGTCTAGGCCTTGTAGTGTTATTATTACTTTAAACAGGAAATTGTACAGGATACTCGAGTTAGTCCTACCTAGTGCTATTTCCTTGATCTCTGCTAAGAAATGAAGGAAGGTCATCTCTCAGGATGGGAATTTTGTGTTCTTCTTGATTTGTTCTCAGAATAAGTGAAAGATCACATCCACATCTAGCATCTATGTGGCTGACCTCTCCACATAGCAGAAGAAGGTAGATAAGGTCATGGAAGAATGCTCAGATATCTTCTCCTCACCTACCAGGGTACCTCTGCACTACCAAGTCAAGCATCCCATCGATCTGACCCCCGGTGCATCATTTCCCAATGAGACAGTCTATCATCTCTCTCTGTTAGAGAATGAGGATATCAAACAAAACATCTAAGAGTTTCTCCACAAGGGGAAAAACCATCCTAGATCATCACCTTATGGAAGCCCAATCGTGCTGGTATAGAAGAAATATGGAACCTGGTGACTTTGCATTGATTATCGGGCTCTGAATAAAATCAAAGTCAGAAACCAATACCTGATTCCCCAAATCAACGACCTCCTTGATCAACTCATGTGGGCTAAATACTTTAGCATGATTGATATGAATTTTGGCTACCACCAGGTCCTGATAGAATAGATAGATGTATGGAAACCACCTTCAATTCAAAGGAAGGACTTTTTGAATGGTTGTTCATGCGCTTTGGTTCAAAAAATGCTTCAAACACTTTCATGAGGATGATGGATGATATACTGTGACCATTCACCAATACTTTTGTAGTGGTGTATCTGGATGACATTCTCATTTACAACAAGACTTGGGTCGAACACTTGCAGCATATTCAACAGGTTCTGCACACCCTGCGACAACACAAGCTATATGCCAACTTGGAAAAATGATCCTTCAGCATGGACAATGTCCATTACCTGGGCTACATAATTGATCAGCATGGAATACATGTGGATCTAGCCAAGATCCATATCATCCATGAATGGCCAGCCCTAACCACACTCACTGAGCTTTAGAGATTCTTGGGCCTTGCCAATTTTTACCGCAAGTGCGTGTTGGTATTCTCCCATATTGCATGGGCCCTCAGCCAAATAACCAGAGGTGGTGGTAAGGAAAAATTTGCATGGGGCCGATCCCAACAATAAGTGTTCGATTATTTTAAGAAGTGCTTGTGCTCAACCCCAGTACTTTCACTACTAGACCTGCAACAACCCTTTGAGATCAAGATAGATTCTTGAGACTATGCGGTGGGCACCATTCTCACTCAGCACGACCACCCCATGGCCTATCATAGTGAGACCCTATCAGATGCTGCCCATAAGTACCCTAATTACGACAAAGAAATGTACTCCATTGTGCAAGCCTACCACCAATGGAGACATTACATTCTTGGGAAGGAGACAATCATTCACACTGATCATAAGCCACTGTAGTTCATGCAGACACAAGGAAAATTTCAGAATGATCGCCATCAAAAGCAATCCACATACTTGCAAAAATTCCACCTCAACATCAAGTATAAAACAAGAAACACAAATTGTGTCGTTGATTGCCTCAACAGACTGCCAATCATGACACTCACCACGGTGCTAGACTCTTGTGGGCATGAGACCTCTGGATGGCCCCAACTCTATGAGACAGACCTAGACTTTGCCACCACCTACCAAATGTTGGGCGCAGTTGTTGATCATTTCCATCTTTAGGATGGGTTATTATGTCGTCTAGGCCATATTTGTGTTCCATCAAGCGAGTGAGAGAATATGATATGGGAAGCCCACTACAGTCAGATGACAGGACACTTCAGCGTTGAAAAGACAATGGAAATGCTACAAAAACATTTTTACTGGCTGAAACTTTGATAGGAGCTCAACAAATATATCAAGTCCCGCATTGCCTGTGCTATTGCCAAATCGACCACTAAGAAACAAGGCCTGTACACCCCTCTTCCTACTCCTGACAAGCCATGGGAATCCATCTAAATGGGCTACATGTCGGGCCTCCCATCCACCAAGTGGGGAAATGAATGTGTTTTTGTGGTTGTTGATCGCTTTTCTAAGATGGTGATTCTGGTTGCCTGCAAGAAGAACATCATAGCTGAGGCTACTACCAAGATCTTATTTGAATGAGTCTAGGTACATTTTGGAATCCCAAAAACTATTGTCTCAGATCGAGACAGTTGATTTCTCAGCACATTATGGTCGAGCCTCTGGTCAATGGACACCAAGCTCACCAAATCCACGACATTCCACCCCCAGATAGATGGCCAAACTGAGTTCGTAAATTGAATGATTGTGCATATCCTTCACACGTATAATTCAAAGCACCCTCTCACATGGGATGATATCCTTCCCTATGTCCAACATAGCTACAAACAAGCCCTGCTTAGTTCAACTAGCCACAACCCCTTTCAGGTGGGGTTGGGATTCCAACCATTGGGTCCCATAGATGTTGCACTTCCCCTTGTGGTCACCTCGACCGACTCATCTCCTGCTCCAACTAAAGCTGAGAAAGCCACTCGACTCATTGAGTGTATCCAACACATCCGTTAACAGTTTCATGATATCCTACATAATTTCAATGACAAGTACAATAAATGCCATGATCAACATTGGGTGCCACATAAGTTTTAGGTGGGCGACAAAGTTTGGTTGCACTTTCAGAAAGAATGGATTACAAGACCCCATCAGAAGCTTCACCCAATCCATTATGGGCCGTACACCATCACTAAGGCCATGGGGGATAATTCTTTTGAGCTCAACATTCGTCCTTTCCTTGGCCTGCACCTAGTGTTCAATGTGGATCTCCTTCGCCCTTATTTCCCACCATTATTGGACACCTCAGAAGTAGAAAAACAATTGAAACCAAAATATCTCAACCCTGACTACATACAACAGGCATCTGATGATCAGATTGTGGACACACAGATCAAGGGCACTTGGCAACAAAGGATCCATCTTTATCGAGTCGTCAAAGAAGTGTAGCTCTTGCACCAAGGCAAGTGGCTCACCCGGGGCCAAATTCAGTAGAAATTTCCTCATCTGATGGGGGAAATCAACGCAATGGAGAAAATTTCTTCCTAAGGTGGGAGGATTGATCTAGGTGGATATCAGTGGCCACCCACCTTTTCCAACTGTCTCAAAAAAATTTTCTCGCAATTTTGGCAATTTACTATTTTTAGTAGTTTTAGCTTTCGAGGCCATTTTGAGGGCCTAAATGAAGGTTGTTCATGATAAATATTATCAATTATATCCAAAGGTATTATTGAGCCCCAAACATGAATCTCCTCGATGATACCTTTCGAACGGGCTATCATATGCCTAAAATGAATATCGGATGCAAAAGTTACGACCCCGGGAAGTTGATGTACTAACTTACCCAGACGAGGCCCACATGACTTTTGGCGCTTCATCTCCCAGGGTTAGGTTTTTGGATGTATAGGGTTTTTTGGAATTCCTGTTTATTGTAAAAAGGCCTTCAGAGCCTCATTGTAATCATGTTCTTGTGAATGAGCGCAATTGTCACATTTCTTCTTAGAGATAAGCCCCCACCATTCCAACAAGCTTGTTTACGCTGCATTTTACAGTTTCAACTTATTTCCTTATTGAATAGAAAACCGGTTTTACTATATCTCTATTATTTTGTGTTAAGCGCCTGTTAATAATATGTAGTCATTTCATTCTGCTCATAAAATCTAGATTAGTGGTATCAGAGCGGTCTGCTCCTTGTCATCTTAATGCATGTCCCCAATGAGGTCAGAGTACAAAGAGTTGGGTCTCGAGCTTGTTTCTCTTGAGGAAAAAAGCTCTTGCACACCCAAGAGACCTTTCATGGAAGGAGAAAATAAAGATGATGGGATAGGAGATCCTTTCAAACTGTTGATTGAGGAAGCCCTCATGTAATAAAGGAACAAGATGATGGATAGTTTCGCACAAATCCTTCGATGACTACCAACATGCGACACATCTTCTTCAAGCGGAGGCATCGCCCCCTTCAAGGTACAAATAAACTTCGATATTCCTATATTTGAAGGTCAGATAGACACAAATGTTGTAGATAAGTGGTTGAATCTACTAGAAGGGTATTTTTCTATACATAACTTTTCGAATAGAGAAAAGATTACTTTTGTGCTCCTCAAAGTCATTCCCCATGTCAAAGATTGGTGGGAAACTTTCTCTGAGCAAAAGGAAATACAGGAATCCTCATTATTTACAGTCACAACCACCTGGGAATCCTTTAGGGATTATATTAAGGAACAATACTACCCTATCGGAAGTTATGACGACTTGTATACCAAATGGACCACACTGCAACAAGAAAGAGACCAAGTAGTGTCAGATTTCACAAATATCTTTCATACCTTGCACACCAAGATGGGTATCAAAGATTCAAAGCGACATCTTGTGCTTAAGTATCGCGATGCTCTGCATAGATACATACAGACCAAAATGGAATTTCCATGCATCGCATCCTTGGGCGTGGCCTACTGATATGCTGTCAAAATCGAGCAGAAGCTCAAACAAAAGACGTGACAATTTGGGCTTGGGAACCCCTTACAACAAAATCCAGGAAAGGGAGGCCCCAACCCATAGAAAAAAGGACAGAGAAAGGATGGACAATGTCAGGACAACCAATCCAAGCCATAAGCAAAGAAGGACACCAGAAAGACAAAGAAAGATACCGGGAAATGGTGCGACTTCCATAAGAGCCCTTGGTATAACACTACTAACTACCACTCAAAGCAGTCATTGGTGGCTGAAGTGAAAGCCTTTGAATCAGATGTGAGTTTAGACTCTGAGCCAGAACTAGAAAGGGGAAGACAAATCATTGACACGGAACCTAGTGCTACCGTTGCTACAACCAAGCTCCAGCCTGGTGAACCAGATGCACCATAAGAAGGAGAACGCCTCCTCCATTCACAGATGTGGGTAAAAGGCAGCCCACATCACTTCATCATTGATAGATGTAGCCAGAAGAACCTCAACTCAACAGAGGTTGTCAAGCGGTTGGCCCTGCTGATAACGCTACACCCACAACCCTACACCATTGGATGGCTCCAGCAAGGAAGCGATCTTCGTGTAAGCCAATAGTGTTGAGTGTCATAAGACATCAAGCCCTTCAAAGATGAGGTATTATGTGATGTTTCTCCTCTCGAAGTTTGTGATGTCCTTTTGGGCCAACCTTATTTATGGAAATGTCATGTTGTATATGAGTCTAGCCCTCATAGTGTTATTATTACTTTGAACAGGAAATTGTACAGGATACCTGAGGCAGTCCCACCTAATGCTATTTCCTTGATCTCTGCTAAGAAATGTAGGAAGGTCATCTCTCAGACAGGGAAGTTTGTGTTATTCCTGATTCTCTCTTAGAATAAGAGAAAGATCACAACCACATTCAGGGTCTCTGTGGCCGACCTCTCCACACAACAGAAGCAAGTAGATAAGGTTGTGGAAGAATACTCAGATATCTTTTTCTCACCTACTGGGGTACCTCTGTACTACCAGGTCAAGAACCCCATTGAGCTAACCCCCAACACATTGTTGGCCAATGGTCTAGTCTATCGCTACTATCTGTTATAGAATGAGGAGATCAAATGACAGATCGAAGAACTTCTCCACAAGGGGCACATCCATCCCAACTCATCACCTTGCAAGAGCCCAATCATGCTGGTACAAAAGAAAGATGAAACCTGGTGACTCTGCATTGATTACTGGGCTCTGAATAAAATCACATTCAGAAACTGGTACCTGATTCCCCGAATCGACGACCTCCTTGATCAACTCATGGGGGCCAAATACTTCAGTAAGATTGATCTGAAGTCTGGCTACCACTAGGTCCCAATAAAACAGACAGATGTATGGAAAATTGCCTTCAAGTCAAAGGAAGGCCTTTTTGAATGGTTGGTCATGTCCTTTGGTTTGACAAATGCTCCAGCCACTTTCATGAGGATGATGGATGATATCCTTCGACCATTCACCAATACTTTTGTAGTGGTGTATCTGGATGACATTCTCATTTACAACAAGACTTGGGTCGAACACTTGCAACATATTCAACAGGTTCTGCACACTGTGCAGAATCACAAGATATATGCCAACTTGGAAAAATTATCCTTCGTCATGGATAGGGTCCATTATCTTGGATACATAATTGATCAGCATGGCATACATTTGGATCCAGCCAAGATCCAAGTCATCCATGACTGGCTAGCCCCAATCACACTCACTAAGCTTCGAAGCTTCTTGGGCCTTGCCAATTTCTACCGTAGCTTTGTATTGGTATTATCCCATATTGCATGGGCCCTTAGCCAAATAACCAGAGGTGGCGGTAAGGAGAAATTTACGTGGGGCCGATCCCAAAAACAAGCATTCAACGATTTGAAGCAACACTTGTGCTCAACGCCAGTACTTTCACTACTAGACCTGTATCAACCCTTTGAGATCGAGACATATGCTTCAGAGTATGCGGTGGGTTCCATTCTCACTCAGCATGACCATTCCGTGGCATATCATAGTGAGACACTATCAGATGTTGTCCATAAGTATCCTACTTACGAAAAAGAAATGTACTCCATTGTGCAAGCCTACCACCAGTGGAGACATTACATTCTTGGGAAGGAGATAGTCATTCAAATTGATCATAAGCCACTACAATTCATGCAGACACAAGGAAAATTGTAGAATGATAGCCATCAAAAGTGGTCCACATACTTGCAACAATTCCACCTCAACATCAAATATAAAACATGAAGCACCAATCACGTTGTTGATTACCTCGACAGACCTCCAGTCACGACACTCACCACAATGCTAGAATCCTACAACCATGAGACCTCTGGATGGCCCCAACTCTATGAGATGGACCTAGACTTCGCCACCACCTACCAAATGTTGGGTGCAAACGCAGCTGTCGATAATTTCCATATTAAGGATGGGTTGTTTTGTCATTTGGGCCATATCTGTGTTCCATCAAGTGAGCGAGTGAAGTTGATATGGGAATGCCACTACAATTGGGTTGCAGGACACTTTGGCATCGAAAAGACAGTGGTGATTCTATAGAAACATTTCTACTAGTCGAAACTTTGACCGGAGGTCAACAAATATATCAAGTCCTGCATTGCCTGCGCTATTGCCAAACTGACCACTAAGAAATAGGGCCTGTACACCCCTCTTCCTACTCCTGACAGGCCATGGGAATCCATCTCAATGGACTACAATTCAGACCTCTCATCCACCAAGCGAGGAAATGAATGTGTTTTTGTGGTTGTTGATCGCTTTTCTAAGATTGTGATTCTGGTTGCCTACAAGAAGAACATCACAGCTGAGGTCACTGCCAAGATCTTCTTTGAATGAGTCTGGGTACATTTTGGAATCCCAAAAACCATTGTCTTATATCGAGACAGTCGATTTCTTAGCACATTCTGGTCGAGCCTTTAGTCACTGTTGGATACCAAACTCACCAAATCCATGACCTTCCACCCCCAGACAGATGGCCAAACCGAGGTCATAAATCAAATGATTGTGCATATCCTTCGCATGTATAATTCAAACCACCCTCTCACATGGGATGAAAGCCTTCCCTATGTCCAACATAGCTACAACTGAGCCCTGCATAGCTCAACCAGCCACAAATCCTTTCAGGTGGGGTTGGGATTCCAACCATTGGGTCCCATAGATGTTTCACTTCCCCTTGCGGTCACCTCAACCGAATCATATCCTGATCCAACTGAAGTTGACAAAGCCACCTGGCTCATTGAGCATATCCAACACATCCACCAATAGGTTCAGGATATCCTACAGAAGTCCAATGACAAGTACAAGCAACGCCATGATCAATTGGGTGCCACATAAGTTTCAGGTGGGCGACAAAGTTTGGTTGCACTTGCAGAAATAACGCCTTATAGGACTCCATCAGAAGCTTCACCCACTCTGTTATGGGTCATACACCATCACCAAGGCTATGGGGGATAATGCTTTTGAGCTCAACTTTCCTTGGCCTACACCCAGTGTTCAACGTGGATCTCCTTCGCCCTTATTTCCCACCATTATTGGACACCTCAGACGTAGTAGAACAACTGGAACCAACATAGCTCAACCCCGAATGCATACAAAAATCATCCATCGATCATATTGTGGACACACATATCAAGGGAACTTGACATCAAAGGATCCAACTTTATCAAGTTGTCAAAGTAGGGCAGCTCCCCCACCAGGGCAAGTTACTCACCGGGGGCCAAATTCAACAGAAATTTCCTCATCTGATAGGGGGACTCAAAGAAATGGATACCAATGCTTCCTAAGGAGGGAGGATTTATCCATGTGGATATCGATGTCCACCCATCTTTTCCAACTAGCTCAAAATAATTTTCTGGCAATTTTGGCAATTTACTGTTTTTAGCAGTTTTAACTTCTGGGGCCATTTTGAAGGCCTAAATGAAGGTTTTTCTGGATGGAGCTTCTAAATGATAGTTGAAGGAATGATTGATCCCCAAAAATGAATCTCCTCAAAGATACCTTTCCAACGGGCTATCATACGCCTAAAATGGAGATCGTATGCAAAAGTTACGACCCCAGGAAGTTGATGTACTAACTTACCCAGACGAGGCCCACATGACTTTTGGTGCTTCATCTCCTAGGGTTAGGTTTTTGAATGTCTAGGATTTTTTTCCATTCCTTTTTATTATAAAAATTCCTTCATAGCCTCATTGTAATAATCTTCTTGTGAATGAGCGCAACCCTCACATCTCTTCTTAGAGATAAGCCACCACCATTCCACCAAGCTTGTTTCCGCTGCATTTTATAGTTTCAACTTATTTCGTTATTGAATAGAAAACCAATTTTACTATATCTTTGTTATTTTGTGTTAAGAACCTGTTAATAATCTGTAGTCATTTCGTTCTTCTCATAAAATCCAGATCATGGGAAGAGTGGAGAGAAAAGAGAATGAGCTCTCGAGTTCGAGGAATGACTATGAAAAAAAGAGTGTGTTCTGATCACAGGAAATAGAGACTGACTTGGGAGAAGGAGAGTAACCTTCATCCCTATCTATGACCAAGTCAGGAGAAGGGGAGTAACGTTCATCTCTATCTATTTCTTTCCAGGAGAAGGAGAGTATCCTTTGTCCCTAACTTTCATTGAGCTGGAAGAAAAGATTTAATCTCAAAGCATCATGATCTAGCTTGGGTGTGGCCAATGATAAATCCATTAGGAGTGACTGAGCCTATGATTGGGTGGAAACGAGCACCCCTTTTAGCAGTTGCATCATGTATTCTGGTTCTGATAAGTGTTTTCATACTTTGTGTATTGAACTGAAATAATGGATGAATGCATGGGTTTATATATATGTGTATCTATATTTGGCTTCTGTGTGGAATGGTCATGATATGTGTATGCATTCATATCATTATGAACTTATGCTTCTCACTGATAGTCTGTATGCCCCAGCTTATCCCTTGAGGCTTCTTGGGACAAAATCCTATAAGATGATCGAGATAGGAGATATCATGTCAATCTGACCCTATCCATCTGAAGAGGATACCTCTTTCAAACTCCTTGTTGTGCGACCAGGATTCCATGCCCAAGTCCTTAACCATTTCATTATAAAGTTTAGGAAGGATAGTGAGGATATCTCTTCATTTGGAAGAAGATTGGATGGGATCCGTTCGGGAGGACCCATATGACCAACACCTAGGAACCCGGTGCTAAGCCTAAGGGAGATAAGTCCCTTTGGTTTTAGAAATTCGGAAGTCCAGGAGTTTGGAGTATTGTTGGCCAAAATAGTCACAAACTGGTCGAAGGTGACTGAGAGTCACAATTACCTATAAGTTTGACCGACATTGGGTGGTATCCCTAGTGGTTAGAGGAACCTATCTTATCAAGTAAACTGAGATCCAACTCCCCATCGTGAATTAGCACGAGCCACCGATCGAGAATGTTCAAAGGTCCCCTCAGACATTGGATCTACAACGAGAGGACTTCGACGAAGTTCTTCTTCGGGAGAATAGTGATGATATAGCATCAAATTCCCTAAACGCTGAAGTTACGAAGTATAGGAAAGATGTAGATTTGGGGGAGATCGTTAGAAGCCCCGCCTACCATCCGATCACCCTGAAGGAGGGACCCGCACGTGATACTTCAACGAAGTCCTTCTTCTTCGAGAGTAGAGTGGAAGTGAAGCCAAAACCCCCGAAGGCCAAAGCCACGAAGTGACCAGGGCCATTGATTTGGGGATCCTTCAAGTTCTCTCCTAGCCATCTGATCTACGATGAAGTCAACCCGACGTTGACCGCTTCGGGATAACAAAGACATTGTAACGTCAAAACCCACGAAGGCCAGAGCTACGAAGTAATGTGGACCGTGGATCTAAGGATCCTTTGGGACCCCTCCTAACCATTCAATCATGGGGACACATCTATCACGTTGAGAGTACATGGGAGCCCATGTGTTGCGTGATGACATTTCCAGGGGTGGTGACCCCATGGCGTGGTAAAGGTACCCTTGAGTGGAAGTTACGAGCCATAGATCTTTGAGGTAATGTGGACACATCAAACTGATAGATCTATGCCGAGGTTAGCTTGACACTGACCAACTTCAAGAGAAAAGAGGAGTTTTCATTGCAAAACTCCCAAAGGCTGAAGTCGTGAAGTAACGTTATCCGTGAATCTATGGAGCCACGTGGCCAGATCTCAACCTTGGGATTTGGAGGATGTTAGAAGGCTATCAAACTGAAGTGACATGGTACAGTGACATCACCCAGGGTTTCGTGGACCCAAGATTTACGTGCCATGTGTCATCCATATTTGTATGTATCACATACCCTATAGACCCATTGGGAAGTGACATGTGTCACCCCTAACCCTTTCATGTGTCAGCCCATGGTACGTGCTTGCCTAGACGAAGTGGTTAGTGAAGTGACCGAGAGTCCAGAACTTTAGGAATATGGAGGGTTTGGGGTGTAGTATGGTAGAGAGATCAAATGGACTGAAGTCCGGAGCCACATGGAAAACTTATGGGACTTCAGAAGTTTGAAACTTTGGGTAATCTCGTGCATAGATAACAAAGAGGCATGAAGTGCCAAATTCCTCCACAATTGATATATGAGAAATATATTAAGTCCATTCATGGGATCAGATGATGGATGGTCTTCCACCCTGGAGGAAGGAACTTAGAAAAAACACGTGCAAGGTGGATTCACGTGGGTGCCATGTGGCCCTTAACCAATGAACACTTGAAGAACTTTGGGAAGCCATAACTTGCAATCCAAAACTCGGATTTGAGCCTGGTAGTAGTCATTAGAACGCTATGGGTGAGTAGAAGAGAATAAATACCTTGGACAAAGGATATGAGATGTTAAGGAGAGTGAAATTTTGATGCCCCATCCCTAGGAAAGTTACTCAGGCGTCGGGTGTGTTACATAGATGCATTAGTCTCAATCTCGAATGGTTGTTGCAGATAGATTAAGGAGAGTACTAGAGATGAGCATAAGTGATGCTTCAAATAATCAAATTCTAGTTGTTGTGCCTTCCCCCATGTGAATTTTTCCCTACCACTTCCATTGGTCACTTGGCTGAGGGCCCATGCAATATGGGAGAATCCCAACATGAAGCGTTTGTAGAAGTTGGCAAGTCCCAAGAAGCTTCGAAGCTTGGTTAGTGTGGTCGGAGTTGGCCAATCATGGATGAATTGGATCTTATTTGGATCCACATGTACCCCATTATCATCAACAATGTAGCCTAAGTATTGGACCATGTTCATGCCAAAGGAGCATTTTTCCAAGTTGGCATATAACTTGTGTTGCCATAGAGTGCTCAAAACCTGTTGAATATGTTGCATGTGCTTCTCCCAAGTTCTGCTGAAGATGAGGATGTAATCTAGTTATACCACCACAAAAATAGTTGGTGAAGGGTCTCAATACATCATCCATCAACCTCATGAAAGTGGTTTGTGTGTTTTTAAGTCAAATGGCATGACCATCCATTCAAAGAGACCTTATTTAGATTTGAAATTTGTCTTCCATACATCATTCGATTCGATGGGAACCTAGTGGTAGCCAGGATTTAGGTCAATCTTGTTGAAGAACTTTTCCCCCTTGAGTTGTTCAAGAAGTTCATCAATTTAGGTAATTGGGTACTGGTTCTTGATTGTGATTTTATTTAATGCTCTGTAATCAATGTAGAGCCGCCAGGTCTTGTCTTTATTTTGCACTAGTACAATAGGGCTTCTGCAAAGGGAGGAGTTGGGTGTGATGTGCCCCTTTTGAACAAACTTTTGGATCTGACGCTTGATTTCATCATTTTCCATCAACGAGCGATGATACACTGGTCCATTAGGCAGAGGTGCACCGGGGTTAGATCAATTGAATGCTTGACTTGGTAGTGCGTCGGTACCCCAGTGGGTGAGGAGAAGATGTCTTTGTACTCTTCCATGATCCTGTCCACTTGCCTCTACTGCAAAGAGAGGCTATGTGTAGAGGCCACAGATGTGGCGATGAACTTCTACTTACTATGAGCACGAATCACAAAGAACATGAACTTCCTGGTCTGTGAAATGACCTTACTGCATTGCTTAGCAGAGATTAAAGAAATAACGGTAGGCGATGCTACCTTTGGTATCCTGTACATTTGTCTACCCAAAGTAATAATAACATTGTAGGGTCTAGACTCATACACAACATGTCGCTTCCAAAAATATGGTTGTCCTAAAAGAACATCACAAACTTCAAGGGGAGTAATATCACACAATATGTCATCATTGAAGGACTCAATGACGTAGGGAAGATTACATTGTTGTCTGACATGGATATGTATTCCTTGGCAAAGCCAAACGATGGTGTAGGGTTGTGGGTGGGGTGTCATCGACATGTCCATTCGCTTGACGAGCTCTACTACGATCAAGTTCTTATGATTGCCACTATCGACAATGAAATGAAGTAGAGTCCCCTTTACCCACATCTGTGAGTGAAAGAGGTGTTCCCCTTCCTTTGTTTCTTCTGGTTTGCTTGGCTGGACTTTGGTGGTAGCGACAATGGCGCTGGCTTCAATATCAATAATCTACTTCTCTCCTTTTCGATTTTATTTAGAGTTAGAATTTGCCTCTAACTCAGAAGATTTCAACTCAACCACTAGTGACTACTTGGAACAACATTCTTTGGTGTTGTGCCAAGGGATTTTATGGTATTCACATCACTTTCACGTGCCCTTCTTTGACTTCTCATTACACTTCTTGTGTTGCGGCTTGGACTGGTTGTCCTGAGAGTGGCCATATTTCCTCTGTCCCTTGTTTTGTGGGTTGGGGTCACCTTTTCCTTGCTTCGACTATGAGGAGTTTGCAGATCCAAAATCTCGCCTTTTCTTCTTAAATTTATGCTCGATATTGACATCATATCTATAAGCCGCATCTAATGATGTGATGTACAAAAAATCCATTTATGTTTGAATGTGTCTATGTAGAAAAAATCAATATTTGAGCACCAGATGTTGTTTAGAGTCTTTGATACCCAATTTGGTGCATAGGGTATCGAAAATATTGGTGAAATTTGGCACTATCTGGTCCCTTTCCTAACATAGTGTGGTCCATCTTGTGTACTAGTCTTTGTAGCTTCAAACATGGTAGTACTGCTCTTTAATGGAATCCCTAAAGTAATACCATGTGGGGGCGGCCACAAATATTGCATATTCCTCTATTTCCCTTTGCTAAGAGTAAGTATCCCACCAGTCCTTAACGTGGGGGATGACCTTGAGGAGTGAAAAAGTAATATTTTTCCTGTCATAAAAATTGTGGACCGAAAATTACCCTTCGAGCAGATTCAACCATTTATCTACAACATCTGCATATATCAGTCCTTCAAATAATGGAATATCAAAATTTACTTGTACCTTGAAGGGGGTTTCATCGCTACTTGATGAAGATGTGTCTCATGTAGGCAACTACCGAAGGATCTAAGCAAAGTTGTCCTTCATTTCATTCATTTTTCACGTAAGGGATTCCTCGAGCAAAATTTTAAAAGGATCTACTACTCCATAATCTTTCTTCGTGTCCCCCATGGGTTGTTTTCGAGATCGGTGCAACCGATCTTGCAAAGGATAGACTGGTTTGAGTCCCAAATTCTTGTACCCAGATCTTGTTGGGGACATGCACGAAGAAAAATAAATGAAGAGCAAACCACTCTGATACCACTGATCCAAATTTATGAGAGGAACAAAATGAATAACAGACTGAATACAATAACACATAGATATGGAGAAGAACAACAAATATCCAGTGAACAATAACTTCTATTGAATAAATAAAATAGGCTGAAACTGTAAAACTACAGAACCGAAAACAACTTGCTTGAATGATGATAGTTATCTCTGAGAAGAGATGTGGTTGCTATGCACATCCGTTTGAGAAGAATGATTACAATGAGGCTCCATAGGCATTTTTTAACATTAAGCATGAATTCCAAAATCCTATACATCCAAAAACCTAACCCTAGGAGATGAAATGCCAAAATTTATGTGGGCCCCAATGGGTAAGTTGGTACCTCAACTTCTCGGGGTCACAATTTTTTCATACGACCTCTGTTTTAGGTGCGTGATATCCTGTTGGAAAGGTATTCAAGAAATACACATTATACCATCAAACCCTGACTCCATTTATATTTTGACTGTGGAAATCCAAAAAAACATTGTTTAGGGATCCAAAACAGCCTTGGAAGTACATAAAGATGTACTGACATGAAAACTTCCAAAATAAGCTAGTTGGATTAAGTGGGGGGCCACCAATCTCCACCTGGATGCTATGTAGGGCTTCATACATCCCCAAAATTGTAGAACCCACAATTAGAAAAAATTACAGAAGAACGTGCTAAACTAAAATCTATCAAGAGGAACCAGTTGGAATAGGTGGGTGGCCACTAATATCCACCTAGATAATCATTGTTGAATTTGCAAAGGAAACTAGTATAGTAGAAATTATCCACAAAGAGGAAATGGAAAAGGATTTACAAATACAAAAGGATGAAATGAATGAAGAATTCAAGAATAAAGTCCACATAACTGAGAATCTGCATAAATAATAACTAGATGCCCTCAAGTTGGTGCATTATAAAGAGATAGAACAATTGAAAAACAATTATACACAAGAGTTGACTAACTTGTAGACAGATCACATGGAGGCCAACAAGTTCATTGAATAGTTGAAGCATAAAATTCAAGGGTTGGAACAAGATAAAGAGAGACTTGAGAAGACCCTAGAAGAAAGTTAAACATGAGTTCTCATCCTGGAAGCCTTGAAGGCAGAAGCCACAATTGTTAATGAAGAGCTAAAATTAGAGCAAAATAAATATTTATGCATATTGACTAACATCCAAAGGAACATAGATGATTAGACAAGGCTTGAAGCTCAGATGGAAGAAATAAGAGACAAATATCAAAAGGTTCAATATTTCTTTGATAGAATTGTGGATTGGCAGAATGTATACACAAATCCACCAAATACCCTGCCACTCTACACCACTAGATAAAAGATAAAAGATCAAGTCTTGTTTGCTACATGGAAGCCCTTGCTAGAAGACATCTGAAATATATAGAAGATAGTGAAAAAGGAATACAAGAGGTTATGGAATGCTTCTAATGTGCTCCTAGAGGAATTCAGAATGGAAATCATGCCCAACATTGATGATGCAACTCCAGGTGAACTGAAAATAACAAAAGTAGAAGAAAAGAGGGAATTCAGTATGGAGGATATTGAGCAGCTTATAGAAGTCAGAAAAGAGATATTGAATGACTACTTGATGAAGCCAATAAATCTAATCACATTGGCCAAAAATTTCATAAAGAAGATCGAGCGAGACTTAAAGTTAGAAGTCACAACCAAGATTTGTGATGACGAACTAGACCTAGAGAAAATGTAGTTAAATAAGCTGAAAAAGATTATGGAAGACTACGAACTATGGAAATAATACATAGATCAAATGGAATCACAAAGGGTCTCATGATTGTCTCAATATTTTTTAATTGGTTCTTCTTATTTTGTCCACTCTCACTTATTAATTCAAATATATAATGTGAAAAGATGAGTCTAAACTATCCTTTGACAACATGGCAGTTTCAGAATGTAAACACTCCCTCTTGTTCTATAAAATATAGAACTGCAAGTGAGAAAGGACTTTTGGTCTATTGTACATTAGTACAACATTTTTTACTGAATGAATGAATAGAGCAAGAGGCATATTGGAGATTTATGACTCAGATTTTTGTATTTAAGACTTTTCTTATGCATATGTCTATTGTGTGAATGACATTGGAATCATTTGTATGCATTTATTCTTCACCCGGTTCTTGATATTTATGTTGTTATGGATTTCCTTATGAGCATATAAATAATTTTAAGGGTATAACATGAAATTGTTTGTTATTGTATCATTTCTCATTGTCATATTCACTTGTTACTTGCTTAAACGGACTCTTTCTTTTGCTAGTAATAACATCTCTTTTAATGTGTTCCTATTCTTTAGTTTGCTCCTTATTAGGATAGGTTAGATTAGTATAGAATGCATTTATAATAGTTTTAGACAATATTAGTTAGATCAAATTTCATATTTTAATTCATCTGAGAACATTTTGGTCTCATATTCATATTAGAAAATCTTTTAGAGTGGAAAACATGCCCACATACTAGTCGAAAAAGCTACACCAAACGAGAGTAGGTCTAATTGGGACATGTCATCGAGTGTTCTCCCTTACCTACTTGACATGCCATTTGGACCCATCAATAATTATCTCAAGCGGTCTTGAGCCAGATGTGAGATCTCTCCCCCGATGATTAGTTGGGGAGGTCATAGGTTTGACTCTCTTAATCTCCTTGGGGCGAGGCTCCCTAATCAGGGCCAACGGTTTACCCCGTTTACCATCCATGGATTATAGGGAAGTACTCAGAGGGTTTTCCACAAGGATTTCCTTGGAAAAAAACTATAATTATGTGCATGGAATTAAAGGTAAGAGAGTGATAATAATGAGGTATTATATTTTCTTAGTTTCCCATAAATTCCAAACAAAAGATTGCATCTTCTATTTTAAATAACAACATTAACAAATTTCACATTAAACAATAACAAAATTAGTCCTTTTTTTGTAATTTAGATACTACTTGATTGATAATATAAAACAATATTACATAACTTATAGACAAGAT
Organism: Picea mariana; assembly: GCA_032191745.1. NCBI lineage: Eukaryota > Viridiplantae > Streptophyta > Pinopsida > Pinales > Pinaceae > Picea > Picea mariana. The sequence continues at coordinate 2,653 of JASDQU010109546.1, read as the reverse complement.
ATCAAACTCTATTAAGTTTAGTCCGATATAACAAAAAAATTCCATATGACTGTCTAAACTAACAAATCATGATATAACATTAGAGTAATAACAAGAGTTATCCATAGTACTTATATGCCACGATACAATGTCAATATATAAATAACAAGAAATAACCCTATTACTTATGACAACCACAAGACTAAATTGTTCTATGATGTGGGGCAAATGCGACACCCATTCAAAGATAAATAAGCAAAAACAACTAAGACTTGGCATTGGCATTGTTGACATTCCCCTTTTGAGTGTGAGTCTACATAGATGTATATTGGTCAAGAAGTTGTTGCATTGGTCTTCCCTTCTCGGTCCCACTCCTTAATGAACACTTTTATCCCCCATATCAAGTTTACCAAGGCTTCATTTTTTGGTCCCTAAAGTTTAACTTATCTAATATTTATTGATTCAAAGTTCCCTTTGTTAGAAAAACAGGATCGTGGAGCAATAAAATAAAACAAATGCGGAAACAAACAAAAAATATACACAATACAATAGAGACACAGATTTACGTGGTTCACCCAGTGTAGGCTACGTCCACCAGAGAAATTGCCAGGTCCTTCCTTTATTATTATCCAGCATATGAAGGGATACAACCTACAACAAATCCGTTGTAACTTCCTCTTCTTTCTCTCACAATCTCCTATCTCAGAATACAATCTTCGCCATCAACCATAGCTGCAATACATTTCCCTCATAAAAGAGGGTTTCCTTCTAGGGCAAAAAACCCTAACATAATCTCTACCATTAGATCTGCGACCTTATAATGAATGGTCCAAATTTACAATGAAATTACAATATACATTTACAAGGCAATTTTTCCTTCGGGGGATTC
>JASDQU010109545.1:121761-137044 GCA_032191745.1 Picea mariana | reverse complement strand
ACCTTCTAGCTAGAAGCTGGATCTCTTTTTCCTTTCTCTCAGACGAATTCTGTGAAGAAATTCGTAGGAAGGATTGGTCATGGGGTCCTTCTGGTTTGTCCTTGAAACCTTGGACTGTGGATTTTGACCCCCTAAAAGAATCTATGGCGGTAATGAAAGTTTGGGAAAGTCTGTATGGACTACCTCTAACCTTCTGGTCCAAGGAAGCGCTAGAAGCCATCGGAAATAAAATAGGTTCTTTTGTAAAATTGGAACCCAATTGGGACTCGAAGAAGGACCGCGTGTGGGGTTTGATCTTGGTTGAAGTAGATGTAAGAGAAGAATTAGTAGGCACTATTGACCTGGTTTATGTTGGTTTTACATGGCACTATAAGGTAGACTACTGGAGACTACCCTTTAGGTTCCATGGTTGCCATGGAATTGGACACCTACGCTCGCAATGCTCTGGAATGGCCTTGCTACAACAAATGCAAGAAAGTACTTGGAAAACCAAGTCCACTATTAAAAAGAAGGAGATAGTGGTGGTTGATGCTGTGGAAGGCAAGATTTTAGACTGTCACCTCGACATCGAAAAAGGGATACTTGCCAGTCAAGATCTAGGCGACTTGGTGTCCCAAACTCCTGCTTCAGGTATGCATCCCATTTCCTCACCCCTTCTTTATTTTTCCGGTTCAATTCTTGTTTCTCTCCCTATCCCTCCTCCCTCACCTAAGCCCCCTCCCTCCCCAGAAATCCCTTGCCCCCCTTCCCCCCCCTCATCTCTTTCAGAGGCTNTGAACCTGTGTCTCCTCCTCGCATAGGTAAAGATCTCTCCCCTATGAGCTCTCCTTCGAAGGAGCAAAAAGGGGTTTATGGCAGTAGCGTCCCTTCTGGAAAAATCTCCTCCCGATGCATCAAGGAGAAAAAAGAACATGAAAATATGGTTGTGGGTGATGACATTCCCATTAGAAACATCCCTCGGATCCTGGGGAAGACTCTGGTTGGAAGGTTTTAGGGAAAGTCTCCAAAAGAAAAGGTTCTAGCTTGATGGATGCATAATCATTGGAAACCCCTTATTGGTTATGTCTCAAAGATACACCTCCTGGGTAGAAGATGGATCTCTTTTTCCTATCTCTCAAACGAAGACTGTGAAGAAATTCATAGGAAGAATTCGTCTTGGGGTCCTTATGGATTGTCCTTGAAACCTTGTACTGTGGATTTCGACCGCCTAAAAGAATCTACGGTGGTAATGAAAGTTTGGGCAATTCTTCCTATACTGCCTCTAACCTTCTGGTCCAGGGAAGCATTAGAAGACATCGGAAATAAAAGAGGATCTTTTGTAAAATTGGAACCCAATTGGGAATCGAAGAAGGACTACAGGTGGGCTTGGATCTTGGTTGAAGTAGATGTAGAGAAGGATTAGTAGTCACTATTGACCTTGTTTATGTTGGTTTTACATGGAACCAAAAGGGAGACTACTGGAGACTACCCTTTAGGTGCCATGGCCGCCATGAAATTGGACACCTACGCTCTCAATGCTCCGTAATTTCCCTTCTGCAACAAATGCAAGCAAGTACCTGGAAAACCAAGTCCACTATTAAAAAGGAGACAATGGTGGTTGACGCGGTGGAAGGAAGGAATTCGGACTGTCACTTGGACATCGAAAAATGGATACTTGCCAGTCAAGCTCTAGGTGACTTGGTGTCCCAAACTCTTGCTTCATGTATGCATCCCCTTTCCTCACCCCTTCTTTATTTTTTTGGTTCAATTCTTGTTTCTCTCCCTATCCCTCCTCCATCACCTAAGTCGCCTCCCTCCCCGAAAATCCCTTTCCCCCCTTCCCCACCCTCAGCTCTTCCAGAGGCTCAATAAGTCATCCTTGCTAGAGCTCCTTCTCCCTCTCCCTCCTTTCCTCTAGCTCCCTCTTTGATGTCTCCTCCCCCATCCCCTTCATGGTCCCCCTTCTCTCCCTCTCTTGGCTCGTCTCCCCTCTCCCAAGCCTCCCCTTCTCTCCATGAAGTTACCCTCCCTCCCTAGGGAAATAGATACACCCTAAAGTCAAAAGCTTGGGACTTAGCCCCTTCTTTTGGCAGTTTGTGTCTAAACCCTCCCTCTCTATCCCAATTAGGAAGGAAATCCCTCATTTTGAAATCAAAAGAGAAAGCAGCCGCATAAATCTGCAAAGGCACCCAAGCTACCATCACAAGTGCCCTTAGAGTAGGAAAAGCCTCATTGACAAGGGCTAAATGATCTTCCTCTCTTTCAATACGCGAGGGGTAGGGGGTGCCCCAAAGAAGCTATCCCTCAAAATAATGATCCATAGCCTCAAAACGAACGTCATCCTCATCCAAGAAACTATGTGCTCTAGCGAAAAATCCATAGAAACTTTCATCTCTTGGCTTCAAAATTGGTCTTTCAGCACTACCGACACCTCTGGTCTCTCTAGCAGTCTACTCACTGGATGGAACCCAAATTTCCAGGCTCTGTCCTCCTCTACCGCTTGCTTTGTAATCTTTATCAAGATACAACACAAGAACCGTAATTTTTCCTTCTCATTGGTGAATATTTACAGGCCTTATGCTGATAGGACCTCCTTCTGGGAGGATTTGGTCACAACAGGTTTTTTTTGGGACCCCTTTTTGGTGGTGGTAGGGGATTTAAATCTATCCTTATCCCCGAGGGAGGTTTGGGGAGCTCATCCCATGGCTGACAGGAAAAGACTCTTCTTCCAATCCTTCTTTGAAAAGGCCAACTTGGTGCACATCGAACCTGTGAAATTCTCTCCTACTTGGAAGAATTTCATAACCGAGGAAGAGGAAGTTGCAAAGAGACTAAACCGCTTCCTAGTTTTGGAAGCCCTACTAAAATCAGGAGCCTTTTTTAGATCTAGAGTAGAGGTGGGAGGCATATCAAACCATCTTCCTGTCTCACTTCACTACTCCTCGATTTTCGACTCCCCTCCCTCTCCCTTGGAATTCATCCAATATTAGCTGGGAGAGAAATATTTCAAGAAACTATTCATTTCTTCATGGACCAAACTCTCCCCTCTGAACCAAGAACCTCTTATGGTACAATTCACAACAAATCTCAAAAAATTGAAAAATGCCATAAAAAATTGGCTCCCTACATGGAAGTTCAAAAGGTCCCGACACATTCGAGACATTGAAGAGAATTTGGCAATGGTTCTAAGATCCATGGTAGATGGCCCCTTAACAAACAATAATTTGTCAAAACTGAGAGACCTGAAGGAAAAGCACACCAAATGGATTAAGACTAAGGAACAAGAATGGCGCACAAAAAGCAGGGCTCTATGGATAAAAGAAGGAGACAACAACACAAAGTTTTTTCATCAATTTGAAAAATTTCAAAGAAACCTAAACTCAATCTGGGAAATCAAAGATGAACAAGGAAAAGTGGTCGCTTCCTTTGGGGAAAAGGAAAATCTCGGGGAAAAAAATTTCAACAATATTTTTTTTGCCCCCAAGGATGCCCTATCCAAGAAATTCAGGAAGTAGTAGGCAAATTCCCCACTGTCTTTAACGACGAAATGAACCTTTCATTAGAAGAATAATTATCAGAACTGGAACTAAAGGCAGTTGTTTCTGCATGAGTAATGGTAAAATCCCAGGCCTAGACGGAGTAACTGTGGAATTCTTCAAAGCCTTATATGATCTTCTAAAAGAATATTTGTTTCTTATGATAAGATAATAACAAAAGGAAGGAAGATTTCATGGCCCTCTCAACGCAACCTTCTCGTGTCTCATACCTAAGAAACAATGCCCATCTTCCTTTAAATACTACATATTGATCTCTTAGTGCAATGTAGTCTACAAATTAATCACCAAGATCATCTCCAGGCGACTCAGGCCATGCTAAGTGAAATCATTGGTGAAGAGAAATTTTGTTTCTTTCATAACAAACGGATACACGATGTTGTAGCCATAGCTCAGGAAGTGCTCCACTCAGTCAAGAAAAGAAATCTCAAGGCTGCCATCCTGAAACTAGACCTTTCCAAATCCTACGACCGCGTAAACTGGACCTTCTTGTGTTTAGTACTAATCCAAATGGGAATGAATTTAAAAATTGTCAATTGGATAATGGGATGTATCCAAAGTGCCTTCTTCTCTATACTCATCAATGGAGCCCCGTCCAATTTTTTCAAAGCCTCCAGAGGTCTCCGTCAGGGATGCCCCCTTTCCCCCTTTCTTTTCCTAATGATAACATAAGCTCTCAGCCTTCTAATAAAAGAGGCAAGGTCCAAGGGTCTCTTAAAAGGTATTGCAGTCTCAGAATCAGAATCAATAACACACCTTTTATTTGTAGATGACTTATGCTTCTTACACGGCTCTCAAAGGAATTTGAGTGCTCTCAAGGATCTTTTAAACCTCTTCTGCAACGCTACGAGAATGAAAATAAATATGGAAAAGTCTTGTCTTTTTCTTCATCACTGTGAGAATGAAGAAGAAGCCTCTATCGCCAACACTTTCCCTAGCCAAAGGAAAAAAAAAAACGACGGACTAAAGTACCTGGGTTTTCATTTAAAACCTGATAACTACAGAAAATAAGATTGGGGTTGGTTAATAAGAAAATTCAAGGCCTGCCTAGCTGTTTGGGTCAACAGACTCCTCTCTAGAGGAGGAAGACTGGTACTAATCAAAGCAGTCCTAGAAGGAATTCCTGTCTACTGGAATTCAATAGTTGAAGTCCCGAAAGGAGTCTTGGATCACATACGACGTGTAAGCTTCCACTTCCTATGGAAGGGACAAAATGCACATGGAGGACCCCCTCTTATCGAATGGAATTCAATCGTGACACCAAAATAACTGGGGGGATGGGGGTTAAAAAACTTAATACTCTTCACGCGAGCCTTAGCAGGCATAACCCTTTGGCGCCTAACTTTGGGTAACACTCTTTGGGTAAGAGTAATGAACTCTGAGTATTTTCCTTCTTTGTCTATTTCTGATTGGTTTTGAGAACCCTTGAAATCCACTAAAGGTTCAATAGTTTGGAAAGCACTTTTCCAAGCCTTCCCCCTAGTTGGTAAGTGGACTCTATGGCACATCCGAAATGGGGAAAATATGAGAATGGGTGAATATACATCGTTGGGCGTTGGAAACAATTACAAACTCTCCTAGCCCCTACTTCAATTCCTAAAAAGAAAAAATTGTCTCTTTCTGAGAAACCTCAACATTGGTTTCCCCTAATTAAAAGGAAGAGGGGAATGGAAAACTACAGATTTCCTAAATCTCCCCCTAGATGTATGAGACAAATGGAACTCTTTCATTACCTTGCTATGTGAAAATTTCATTATCCTGGATAGAGGGTCTGAGGACTCCCTTTGTTGCTCAAAAAAACCGCAGAATGGCTCTTACACGGTTAAATTAGGCTACAAATATTGGTTAGAAGAAAAATCGGAGACACAACTGAAGTGGTGGTGGAAGCCCTTGTGGAAAATCAAGGCTCCCATCAGATGTAAACTGACTCTATGGCTAGCTCTAAACAACAAACTGTTGACTTGGGACAACTGCCTCAGGAGAGGTTGGTGTGGACCTAGCAGATTCCCTCTGTGCAAAGAAGATCAAGAATCCACTATTCACATTTTATATCATGTCCCTTTTGAGAGAAGGTCGCGCATTTAATAAAATACAAGCTAAAGTCGAGGGCTAATTGGAACCAGGGTTCTCTTGAAGAATGCTTTAGGAGTTGGCTACAAGACAGAACAATCTCCCTTTATGCAGGTCTTCCAAGTATCACGATCACAAACATTTGGTGGGCAAGAAACAATGTCATCTTTAAAGATAAGACAGTTTCCTCGGAAGTGACAACGACTTTATCACTCACTCAGGCTGGATAATTCAAGTCAAAACCATGATCAAGCAAATAACGTTTCATAGTCCCCCCACCCATCAATTACACCATCCCATTGGGATATTTAGATGGGGCCAGCCAAGGATATCCGCCTGCATCTGGTGTTGGGGTGGTGTTGTTTATCAGCCATAGTCACTATATCCATATCAGATATTCGCCAGGAGGCGGAACAAACAACAGAGCAAAACTGATAACACTTTGGACCCTTTTAGAAAGAACCAAAGAAAAAAGATTGACAAAGCTTCAGGTGTTCGGAGATTCAAAACTGGTTATTGATTAGGTAAGAGGCCAAAACAACATCTAGAATCCTAGACTGGCCTGAATTCTAAGAGATATCAAACTCACCTTTAGAAATTTTGAATGGCTCTATTTCCAGCACATTCTAAGGGAACTCAACACAAAAGCAGATGAACTCTCTAAAGAATCTCTGTAGCTGCAAAAAGGAGCCTTTGGCTTTTATGAGTTCTTCGAAGGCACAAATATTGAGGCAATAGAATTTCACCTCTAAAAAATGTTTTTTTCTTGTAAGGTTGTAAATGTTTTGAACAGTTGGAACAATTCGTATTGTAAAAGGCCTTAAAATGTCTTTTGAAATAGGTAGAATCTGTAAGAAAGCCTAGTAAGGTTTGACTGATAAGACAACAACATGTATGTTCCTTTTTTGAATATAGCAGTTTTTTTTCTACGAGGAAAAAAAAAATCACAAGGTTCCATAATGATCAAGAATATGAAATGCAATGGGACTATGAGATGACAAGCCTATAGTCTATACACTGAATAAGAAACAATAGAATTGACCAATCTCCAAATAGAAAATGCTCGACCAATAGATAGTCGAGCCTTTGAAATTGTGTAGAAACATAGTGTTCCAACCTTTGTCTCAGAAGGAAAAACTTTTCCCCAAATGGTATACTAAACAAAGGGAGAAGAGTCACAAGACAATAGTGATTCATACATTAAATAAATTTGAAACGAGAGAGTTGTACCAAAGTTTAGAATAAAAGAATACCAAGTGAAACTAAGAGTCCGAAACTGGGATGCTAGAACTAGCGGCAAATTCCCAAGATTTTGATTATCAAAGGTTTAGGATATAACTTAAATCCACCAAAACTAGAGATGATTAAACTACCAACAATCATTGACCAAATCTCATAGAAATTTGGTTGCATATAAAATAGTGAGAAGAGTAATAAACCAAGGGCCAACCTAAAAAGAAGTGAGTGAGAGATATTGGCTCCCTCCTGCATGAGTGATACTCGTCTGTCCTCTATCTCGCCTGCTTTAGGATGAAATAATCCAAGGATTCATAACCACTCCCTCCCATAGCCCAAGACATGTGTGAGTGGATGTTAAGTCTCTTCATGTTAGTTGTTCTACCTTGACAAGTGAGCCTACACATGAGAGGCATCTGTTGAGTTATGAGTGATGGACTCGTCATTAAATCAAGAATTAATGAATGGCTTCGGTAAATTGGAGACCATTTACCCATAATACCCTCGTTTTAAACTTAGTTTCCATATTGGCCATTGCATCGACTTGTTTGTTATTTCTCTAGAGGACATGAAAATATGTTATTTTCTGGAACTTTCAAGTTTCATGTTGCACTCTGGCAAGGATTGAGTCTAGTCTATGATCTGCTTGGCCTTTCTTAATCATATACTTGAGAATTATGGTGGAATCTACCACAACAATTAGACAACAAATGCTCTTTTCCATTACTAATGTTAGCCCCTAGAAAACGAGTAAGTTTCTATCTGGTTGTTAAAGAGCATTCCTAACCCCCATGCATAGGATAATTCCATTGTTCCTTTGGGATTGAAAATGATCCCACCCACTCCTACCACCCTTACAACCAACACGGTTACAACTAAAATAGTAAAACAATTTAAAAGTGGTGTTATTTGTGGCACCAACCTTTTTTTCAAACTTAAAATTACGATAATTTTTAAATCATTACTTAAAAGACCTTTACTATTGGAAGCAAAACCATTAAATCAACCTTAAAATTTTCACTCCCTTATGTCTAATTTTTCACTTCAAGCACATTATGTTTAAAAAGTTAAATAAAAAAAATACATTTATGGTTATGGTTTAGATCCATAAGGAAGAGTCCATCATTTTTAATGTGTTTTTATTTAAAAAAAGATTTAAAAAAAAAAAAATTAAGAAAAATTTTCAAAACTTAAAGAAAATAGAAGATTATATGATGATCTTTTTTTTAAGGTCACAACCAAGCCAAACACAAAATTGGTTTATAAGACCCCCTTGTTTGTGGGAAAAGGGACCTCCTCCATGCAACAATTTGATTGTTGAAATCTATGGAGGTATACATACCCTACCCCCTCTGGATTTGAACCTGTGACCTCCAAAAAAAAAACAATTATTCTTAATCATGAGGCCCACTCAATTTGTATATGTATAATATAAAAAATAAAAATAATTATAAGTATTTCTCTTACTCTCTTTATTTATTTATTTTTAAATTTAAAAAAAAAAATCATAAAAAATATTATTAAAAAAACTAATTCAAGAAAACAAAAATTATTTAAAATAAATAAATAAACAAAACTAAATATACAAATAAAAAAACATAAAAATACAACTAACATAAAATATAATTATAATTATATCACAATTATAATAAAACAAATTTTTAAAAAATAAAAAATAAAAATTAATAATAAAAAAATTGAAAAGATTATTAAAAAAACTAATTCAAGAAAACAAAAATTATTTAAAATAAATAAATAAACAAAACTAAATATACAAATAAAAAAACATAAAAATACAACTAACATAAAATAAAATTATAATTATATCACAATTATAATAAAACAAATTTTTAAAAAATAAAAAATAAAAATTAATAATAAAAAAATTGAAAAGATATGAAAATGAAACCATTAGGATGGGATTCTCATAATCGTCCCCTCCTCCATTCCMWTAATATGGCCCCCGCTCCCCGCTCGCCCCACCTTGTTCCTCCTCCTTTCACCCATGCCTTCCTCCCCTTAACGACATGTTTTARAAACATGCCACTAAGGAAGGAGGCATCCTCCTCCCTTTCGGTAGTGGGAGGGGAAGGAGTAGGGTGGTCTGTGTCACACTCCTCCCCTTTTTTCCACTGATTCCTTTATTCCTTAGCGACGAATTTTAGAAACCTATCTCTAAGGGAGGAGGGCATTGATGATGGGAAGGGAAGGAGGAGGGCATTTATACAACTAGACGGTTGTAAATGGTTGATTGTTTTTCTATTTTTTATTTTTCTCTTTTGGTGTTGTTTGCTTTTCTTTAAATATATGTTTGTTTTTAATTTTAATTTTTTTTTTTTTTTAATTTCAATTTATTAGAGTTTTTCATTTAAAGTGTTATTTGTTTATTATAATTTTAAATTATTTTTTAATTTAAATAATTGTTTCTTATTTAATGTTTTTTGTTTTTAATTGTTTAATTTCTATATATATAATCATTTTTTTATATAATTTATTTTAAATGTAAGAAGTTGTTTCGGAAAAACAAAATTTTAGTGAATTTCATGTAGCAAAAATGTTGAAGTAACCTCAACTACTATTAAAAGAAAAATGTTAAAGTAGATTCAGTCACCATTAAAAGAGTTGTTTGGAAATGATCACTTTAACTTGCAAACATAAAAAATGTAACAAAAGAGCACTTGTAAACATAAAACAAAATGTGATAGAAGAGCATAATGATAACTCATGAGATTTTTAGTCTTTATTTTTATAAGAGTTATTAATTCAAGGAAAATAGTAGTAAATATTGTCAATTTTACACATAAAATCTATAAAAATATGTAAAAAGGTGAAAAAATGTTAATGTCGTTCTTTTTTTTTTCCAATTTTGATCATAGAAATGCTTTAATTGACATGGCCTCAACCACCATTAAAAGAAAAATGTTGAAGTAGCCTCAATCACCATTAAAAGAGTTGTTTCAAAATGATTACTTTGGATAACTTGCAAACATAAAAAAATGTAATAAAAGAGCACTTGCAAACATAATGTCATTCTTCTTCTTTTTTTCCAATTTTGATCATAGAAATGCTTTAATTGACATGGCCTCAACCACCATTAAAAGAAAAATGTTGAAGTAGCCTCAACCACCATTAAAAGAGTTGTTTCAAAATGATCACTTTGGATAACTTGCAAACGTAAAAATCTAATAAAAGAGCACTTGCAAACATAAAAAATGTAATAAAAGAGCACTTACAAACATAAAAAAAAAAAAAAAAATGTGATAAAAGAGGGTAATGATATATCATGTGTTTTAGCCTTTATTTTTATATGAGTTATTACTTCAAGGAAAATAGTAGTAAATATTGTCAATTTTACACATGAAATCTATAAAAATATGTAAAAAATGTGAAAAAATGTTAATGTCATTTTTCTTTTTTTCCAATTTTGATCATAGAAATGCTTTAATTGACATAGTGTTTTTCACAAACTAAAAAAAAATGTAAACGTTTTTAATTATAACTATCTTTTAAATGTATATTTTTATGTTAAATTTTTAAAAGAGGTGTTATTTACTTACGACTATCAGTTACACATTGAACTAAAACCGAAAAAAACTGTTTAAAAACAATAATTTAGGGTTGAAAAAAATACATTGAAAAAAAAATAAAAAAACATGAAAAAATCCCATTAAAAATAAAAATAAAAAATAGATGTTTTAGAAAAAGACTAAAATTTTAAAAACATTGGGGAAAAAAATGTTGATACTTTATAACTAAGAAAATTCAAAATGTTAAAAAACTATCTTGCGAAAAAAGGGTGCTACTAGTAGCACAACCTTTTGAAATGGGGTAAAAATGGCCACTAAATACAACCTCTAAAAAATAAGAACTTTAGAGGGTTCTTGTCAAGTTTGTAACTATGTTTGAAGGCACATGGAAAGAACCAAACACAATACTCAATTGAAATAGCCACAATGGTTGACATCACATAGAGTGGCGACACCATTATGATAATTGTAAGCTAAGCAAAGCAATGGAAAAAATAGGATAGGAAAAATAATATAAGCTCAAGGTGAGAGGTAGGAAAAGAAAAATTGATGAACCCAAGAAGTTGAAAATAATAACAACTCTAAACCTATTAACGAGTGAAAATAATGCACTCAAAAATGCATTGTGAATGAGATAAAGTTTACCTCTTCAAACACAGACAATTGAATCAATAATAAAACAAAGATGAAATTGTACCCATAATGAGAAAAAACCAAGCCATTTTCCAATATCACCAACCATTCAATGTCTTTTATGGCTCCCATAGGTAACATAATGTCGTTGTGGAGATGCTCAACAAAAATCTCACATAGCTTACTCTCAAATCAAAGCAAAAACCAAAATACAAGAATTGAAGTCAACACATGAGGCAAGTAGGGCATCAAAACGCCTCAACTAACATAAATTGTTAGACCTCAATGAAAAAAAGGATTAAACAAGTGCCATCAACATTTCCCATGCAACGTTAATACAACCCATTATGGCTCAATATTATGATAGCAAAATAGGCAATGTCAAGCTAAATAATACCCCGACCAAATCATGAACATGTACATTATGATAACAAAGTAAGCAATGTCAAGCTAAATAATACCACAACCAAATCATGAAAATGCACATACTCATGATTACAAATAATCAAACTTTCAAAACCCACATCTCCAAACTCCAAAGTATCAACCATCAAATAAGTCAACAAACACTTCGGAAATGTAATCACATCTTACAACCACAGATGCATGCCCCACTAATCAAATGAGGCTAAGGAACCAGTGTTGCGAAGCTAAGTCTTCCAACAATAACACAACTTCACATTTAAGCTCAAGTGCACATTGTAATCCAAGGTAAGGCATAAAAGATATAAGCCTAATCCTATACTTTGAAAATACAGTGTTCCTCGTTTTTGACACTTACACATTTTCTTTTGGGTATATGCAAATTGTTTACATTAGCCAAGTATGCTACAACCATTATATATATATATATATATATATATATATATATATATATATATATTGAAACAAGCATAACACTGTAAGAGATACCAACCAGATGCATCACTGTCCATATATGAAGTAAATAAAATATGAACTGATAATTAATGTTGTGTTGACGATATCATAATCATAAGAAAACGTGTATGTTATAAGTCATAGATGATGTCATCAAATTGTGGAACATAGTGAAACTTCCACCAAACGAGAGATTAACCAATTTACTGTCCAACTTGCACATAAGCATATTTTTCAATGCAATTAGGTGGTGGGCCCCTTTGGTTTCTTTCAAGATATGAAGTGAAGAGGGACACATTTGACCAAGGGTAAGATCATATGTAGAATTTGAACTTTAGGTTGGGTATTTTCAAGGATTGGATTGATTTTAATATCTAATTCTAATATCATTAGGATTGTGGTCAATGATTCTAGGAAGAACATTACAATTATGTTTGTGTTGTTATATATAGATTTTGTATTATGTGTTTTTTAAAATATTGGTTTTTTTGTTATTTCAATGTTGAAAGTTTGTATTTTTTTTTTAATTTAGGAGAGTTCACAAATATTGGAGTCAACTTATAACATTCAAATTGGAGTCTCAAGGTTAAGGAGTTGTGAGTAGGTATCTATTTCACTAAAATACTTATAACTTCTACTCAATCTTCGTTGTTAACATAAGTATAAATGCATAACAAACATGGGCACAAGCATGAATGATATTGGAGAAGATTGTATCCCAGTGATTAATGATTGCTAGCACAACATCTTGCTTTCATCAACCCAGTAAGCCATAGTAGACAATCGCATGTCTTTTTTTAAAGCTAAACCTTATATAAGATCATTGTTCCACTATGTAAGACTTTCATGCAACCTTCAATGTGTTAGTGAGAGTGGGGACCTTTGCATTACAAGTTGAAGCAATGGTCTTTGAAGAGAATGAATCATCTAGGAGAAAGAGAGTACATGTTACATACGCCGACACTTCTTTGTTTATATAGGAGCAAAAGGTTAAGGAAGTGGGTACCAAATTGAACACTCTAGTTTGGTGTTTTAGTTAAAGTTCCATGTTCATAAGTATAAGGTCATGAATATCATTTCCATAGGCCTACTTAGGCTAGTACATTTTTGTTTATACAGGAACAAAATATTAAGGAAGTTGGTACCTTATCAAGTGTTTTGGTTAAGAATCAACATCCATGATATCTCTATTGCCATCTCTAATAGGACTATCGAAACCAACACAACTCTTTCTTACAAAAAAAATAAAATATTAAAAAAGTGAATACCATGTCAAACATGTAAATCTGATCTTTTAGTTAAAAATCTATATCTAAATATATAAATTCTCGATAATTAAATATTTTAATTAAAAATCCATATTTACATATATAAATTCTCAATTTCTATAAAATCTCAAAAAATAAATATAATATTTAATAATAAACATTATCAACCAAACAAAAAATTATTAATTTTTATATTTATTTTAAAACAATATTATAATACTTAAAATATTCTCTCCGTAATTTATACACTTACAATTATACTAACTACTCATAAGCAATCATTAAATATGCATGAAAATGGAAAAACATTCAATTTAATCCTTGTTATTTTTACACAAAACACTATATAAAATAAAATAAAATAAAATAGGTGAAAGATATATACACATTATTATAATACTTAAAATATTCTCACCTTAATTTATACACTTTATACTAACTACTCATAAACAATTATCAGATGTGCATGAGAATGGAAAAGCATTTAATTTAATCTTTATTATTTTTACACAAAACACTATATAAAATAAAATAAAATACTATATAAAATAAAATAGATGAAAGATATATACACACTAAGAAGTATCTATATTTAATTTTATTTAATACAAACATATAAAATTAATTAATAAGGTATATTGACTAATGATATGCACTGCATAATATTGTGCATGTGATTTTATTGTTTTTAGGTTAGTGAATTATTTTTTAATTAATTAATAAGGTATATTTATATTTAATTTTATTTAATATAAACATATAAAATTAATTAATAAGGTATATTGACTAATGCTATGCAATGCATAATATTGTGAATGTGATTTTATTGTTTTTAAGTTAGTGAATTATTTTTGTTTCTTAAATAAAGTCAAAAATATAAAAAATTATTTATGAAGTGTATAAGAAGTATTTATATTTTATTTTATTTTATATAACATATTTTATAAAAACATATAAAAGTAATCAATAAGATTTATTGACTATGCTATGGAATTCACAATATGATATATGTGTTTTATTTTTATTTTTTTATTATTGAATTTTTTTTGTTTATTAAATAAAGTTAAATATAACGAATTATATATGATATGAGGTGTAGATCAATTAGTTTGTGTGAAGTTTAGTTTCTATTTGATTTTAAATTTTAAATTAAAACTTTATAAAAGGAAATTAAAGATTGGAGTCATTTCTCGAAAAAATATAACTATAAAATTTTCTCAACTTTCTCATAAAATGATAATAAAAACATCCACTCTTAAACAAATCATTTTTCCATCAAACATATAAATTGGGACCACCTAAACTCAATCTAATCTAGTAAAAAAGAAGTTAAATACAAAGAATTATCCTCCATTGTTTTTCAATTGATTTATATGTGGTGATTGCTCCACCCACCAAAGTTGCTTACGACTTTCACTCATAATGAGGAGTCTAGAGAATAAAATCAATTCATAAAAAATGGATCCAAATGTACACCGTAGTCAATAAAGTGGGGATAAGTGGTTTTAGATTTTGAAAAATATTCTAGTTTGCCTTTGCTTTATAATATTAATATTATTTATTATTTTATTGATCCATAAGTAACCTTTTAACTATTGATGCCATTTAATTAATATCATATTAATATTATTTACTATTTTATTGATCCATAAATAACCTTTTAACTATTGATGTCATTTAATCAATATCGAGGTGAAATTTTAAAGGAGAGTATGACTTCAAATAGTCATTATCACATATTTCGTACTGCATGCAATGACTTTAGAAAAAAATGGTATTTTTATTTTATTCATAACTGGTTGGAAAAATATACTCGACATAATGTTTTGCCTTAAACTATTTTTGTTTGCTAGGTGAACTCCTTTCGTTGGGTGAGAGAGTGCGCACGTAACATTCCAGAGAATGAATGAACCCGTAAGAATGTTATCTTATTCACATCGTGTAATTAACATTTGTTTTTTTATTTTCTAACGAACATTCTCACTATGTTCGAGAAGATATGCACCAGTATATTAAAATACATTTTTACATATCTTTGCTTTCTTAATGGTAATATTATCTTTTTTTAAAAGAGAAGTATGTATTTTTTCAATTTGAAAGCTTTATAATAAATTATAGTTGATTTAAAACATTCGAG
>JASDQU010109545.1:92208-115283 GCA_032191745.1 Picea mariana | reverse complement strand
TCTGTGACTACACCACCCATTGCTACATCGCAAGCAATAGAAGGTAATAGAGATTTTGTGAACCATTTAGCCAACAATTGGTTGAGAATGGTGGCTTTGATCAACTGTCGTCGTCTCCACTCATGAATATGATCAGAAATATGTATAGAGTTAGTCTGACGAAGGGAGGTCAATATTTTCATGCCGATTTCATATCTGATGGGAAATTGGAAATGGGTGAGGAAATCCATGGCAAGTGAATTGAAATCTTGAAAAGTTTTGTATTGTAACTCAATGTACCATTTTGCCACTGAACCTATAAGAGTACGTTGGAAAAGACGTAAACAAATAGAGTCATCAATCATTGAGTTTGATGAACACCACAGATGAAAAGTCATGATGTGGTTATTTGGGTCTTCTCCAGGTTTACCGCCAAATTTTGGAATATCATATGGTAATTTGGTTGGAATTACTGGCCAAAAAGGGGAGTGTAATATGGGATTGTTTGTTAATCTCGACATATCCGATAGATCTAAAGTAGCTAATAAAGGTAACTTTCGATTAGCTTGAGGATGATATTGGTGAGGCATAGGAACACCAGTAGGATCTTAAACTGGTTGTGGTGGATAGTTGTATCCAAAAGGTCCTCTCATATGTTATTGTTGTGGATTTTGACCAGCAAAAGAGAGATTCATTTGTTGAGGAATTTGCATTAAAGGTGAAGGAAAACCCATTTGGCCCTGGGGAGGATAACCAGTGTATCCT
This sequence comes from Picea mariana, assembly GCA_032191745.1. Lineage (NCBI taxonomy): Eukaryota > Viridiplantae > Streptophyta > Pinopsida > Pinales > Pinaceae > Picea > Picea mariana. The sequence goes on along the minus strand of JASDQU010109545.1, from coordinate 114,539 downwards.
AGGGGAGGATAGCCAGTTTGACCTTGAGGCGGGTAACCAGGTTGCCCCTAAGGAGGGTAACCACCTTGACCATGAGGAGGGTACCCAGGTTGATTCTTAGGAGGCTAATTTTTTTTACCCTTCGAAGGAAAGGATGATTGGCATTGAGGACCCCAAGTGGGATTTGGGACACCTGGGAAGGGTTGTCCAAAATATAGTCCAGAAGGATTGGGATTTAGAGATCTGCCTTGCATTTTGGGATTTGAAGATCCTCCCTGATATGGTTGATTAAAAGGTCCTCCCTAGGATGGTCCCCAATATTGTTGCGGGCTTCCAACAAAAGAAGTTTGAAATTGTCCCCCTGCCATAGGTTGGGTAAAAACTGGGATTTGTCAAGTGAATGGGGGTTGCCCCCCAGTCGAGGTTTGTCCACAGAATGAGGGTTTCCCACTAGTCAAGATTTTTCCACTGACCCAGGGTTGGCCCTCGGAAGGGATTTGTCCACTAACAGAGGATTTCCCCTCAGTAGGGACTTGTCCAACAGTTGGGTTTTGTTGTATGACAGGGTTTTTCATTCTATGATGTGAAGGTGTGCCAACGAGATTTTGTGGTGTGTATGAGGTTGTCGCTTGCAGAGGGATGGTAGGTGTAACCGTCACAGTACTTTGCAAATGACTAGGTAACACACATCATGTTTCACTCGTTAGTTGTCCTGAAGTGGTAGCAGTATTGATTGGTTGTCCGACATGATGGTCAGCGTACTGACTCGATGGTCCTACATCTGCACTGGTGGTGACGAATTTATGTGGAGGGTTAAAGAGTGGTCGGATCAAATTAAATTTTTCATAAAGATTACGACCTTATGGAGTTCTCCATATAGGACGAACATGATTTTTTGTGGATCTACCATTTCAGTGGAGAGGACAAGATTAGTAAATTCTTCATTAAGATTTGGTTGTTTAGGTTCCATGTCACATTCTTCGTATGGCCTTGACGGTAACCTAGGATAATCTTCAACTACGATGTTTCCTAAGGAGTCTACTTGGAGAAGGAATGGATCGTGAAGTTTTGTCAAAGTCGGGTTTGCAAGAGGGGTAGGACCTTCCTAAACTACTACTATATCTCCCTCAAGATTTTAGATCAAAGAAGTGGCAGCACTCCCAGCGTCTGAATAGTTTTCAACCTCTTCACGATAAGTGTCTTCAGGTGAGTAAGGAGGTATGGGTTTGTAGCCTTCCAGAAGAAACCCTTGCATCCTACATGATGTATGAAGACCTTTATCAACCACAATACCAATTTTAATGATAGCTAGGGTTAACAAACAACATTCGCTAAAAAATATATAAAACCAACAAGCAAAACGATAACTTCTCTCAATGAACGTACTAGTTGGTGATGAAATCCAACATCACGTGAACAAATTGAGAATGGGATAGGATTGAGTGGGTGGACCAGTTAGGTTGGTGGCCTGCTTAATAGACTTACGCCTTGATGCAAGTTCCCTCACGGTTTTACCCGCGGGTTACCCTCCAAGGAGCTTGAGTGAGTTTGACCAACGTCTGATCTAGGTACAACAAAAACTTCCCTTCGTCGTCACCTCGTGTAAAGACCCTAAATATTATGAACACTAAGGATACCAACTCGCAGTCAGCCTCTAGGTGGGTACAGTCAACAGTCGGGTTTGAACGTATGGGCATGATATCAAGTCCAAAATTCTTCAAGAGAATTGAGGACAAATGGACTGGTAAACTCCAAAGGACCCCGAACGGATTCAGAATTCATGAAGCTCTGAAACCAAATGAAAACAATTGATTCTCAAGAAGAACCCCCAATATACGATTGTTTCGCTACGATTGGTTAACCCTCAGAGGGATAATATTTGTTTCTCTCTCACACACGACCTTGTGTTTAACCCCTGTGTGAGAGGGGGATCCCAACTATGCTTATACAAAGGTTGGATTTTCTCTCCCTGTCACAAGATTTTGTGTTTGTCTTGAATGCTTTGGATATTTATTCTCACAGCCTATTCGAAAGCTCTATTCCTAGTCTATTGTTGGTGTAAATATCTAAAAAGAAAAGTTTCTAGTTCAATTTTAATTAGTGTTTATTTTTGTGGTTATTTGTTACGCAAAGGTGAATGATAGTAAAACTGATGATGTTTTGAGACTCGACTCCACAAGAAGGTAAAAAGAATGATATGCAAATTTTATTTTCAATGAACTTCTAGTTACGGGAAGGAGAAAAGTTTATTTTTCCTTTCGTCACTAACAAACACTCAAAACAAATGCAAAAAATTATGTTTGCGCTATTTTGTTCCCAAACAAGAATTCACACATTTGCCAAATTATCACAAAGAAAAACTTTCAATATCCAAAACCAATAATATAAATCCTTCTTTGTTTGATTTTAGATGAAAACAATGGTGTTCGTTTAATGCTTCATTTTTTCACTAATAATGAAAAAGTTCACTATGATGATCGAAAAGAGTATGAAGTAAAAGAACATACAAACAAAGATACTCTCAACAATAAATAAGAGACTGAAAGAAAAATAGAAATCAAACTGCTCAAACAAAGATTCAAAAACACCAAGAAATCAAATCATACTTTATAGTCTTCAAGAATTGAGTAAGAGATCAAAGAAAAAGAAATCAATAGACCTCTAATCAATAATCTTTCCTGTGAGTTCCTCTAATCAAGAAGTGTTGCAAAAGGGAAACCAAATTTGAGAGATAAAGGGTCGATTTTGCAATCAAAAAAGAAAACACAACTTAATAAAGATTAAAAAGAATGAAGGAAAACAAGTTTATAATCAAACATGAGACAAGATCAGAGAGAAGAAGCTCTGAGTTAGAGAAGAAGATCAAAAGACTAGACCCAACAAGCAAGAAACTTGAAAATTTTTCCAAAAAGAGGAAATCAATGCTCTGGTAACCAAGACACCAGAGCGCTACAACGCTCCCTAGAAGGATCTGGGGGAGCGTTGATCAAGAAACAACGCCCTGGTTTGAACTGCAGGGGAGTGCTACTTCTGAAGAAAGTTTGAGAAAAACTCAAAAAGCTCAATAACTCAGTAAATTTCAGTAAGAGGCTCTGTAAGACAACTAGTAAAGACAAGGAAGATGGAAACTTCATACCAAATCAGAAAATAGGATCTAAGGATAGGAAAAAGTATCGAACGAACCAAAGGAAGAATAGTTAAAAATTCACTCCCCAGTAGAGTCGCCAATTTATGTTACAGAAATATTCCTCTGCGGACATATGAAATTTCCCTTGGATCACAGACCCCTCTACCAAGACAGAAAATTACATTTGGACACTACCATTCCTATAGATTCATTTTTTCCATTGAAAACGAGAGGATGAGGGTGAAGTATGGTGTACCTCGTTTATGACGTTTTTCCAAGCTACTCCAATCTATGAGCTCGAATCAGTACCTACAATGGACAGTAAGAAACGAACAATTATCTCCTACTCTAATGGATTAGACAAAATCAATTTATCTATGCAGATTAAGACACCATAGACAAACACATGTGAACACATACTTGAAGGAAATAGGCCAAGTATATTAATGAGAACATAAAAAGGAAACTTACAATATTCAGATGATGTTGCAACAACCTCTCCAAGTCCTCCTCGTCCAACCCTTGCTCAAAAGATCCACAATCAAAATAACAATGCTTTGTTGATTTCTCCTCTCTTTTCGCCATGGAAATGCCTCCATTTATAGGCTTTGAGAGGATCAACAACCTTGAGTATATTTGGGAATGGTTGAGGATATGGCTCCATTAATTGTGATATCTTCCTTAGATGCAGTCCTGTAGTCAGATTCAAGCCAGTCTAACCCAATACATCCATAAATGTCTTTAGAGGAAAGTGGGATTTCCTCCGAGACTCCCTCAACCAACTTAGGGCTCCCTTAAAGTGGACAAAATAGAGTTACAACGCCCCCCTTAAGATGGACAAGGAGCGCTAGCACTCCCTATGTATGAGTAGGGGAGCGTTGCTATTCCAAAATGTCACCAAAATGAGTAATTCCCTAGGTAAAATATTTGTTCCGACTGTCAGATGATGGGGCTTCTCCTTCTAACATGTTTTAGGGGTTGTAGAAAGTGTTTTTATGTTGTCGTTCGAGATGCGACACTTAGGAAAAGTGAATCCAACACTTACGACACTTACGACAATAAAAGTGTGATACTTGCGACAATTAAAGTGTGACACTTACGACATTGTCGAAGTGAGGAATTTTGATGTGTAACACTTCCCGATCTTTCCAGCTTCAATAGCCATCATCTCATCTGTATCACACACATACAATCATCATGAGATGACATCATAATAATTTCAGTTAGAAATTCAAATTGTTTTCATAAGGAAATTTAAATTTCCCTAAGTATGAGATTTCCTCTCATAATTTCTTGGCTCTTGCAGCAGCAAGCATCGGTCTTCCTCATTGCTTACATTATTTCCATATTCGAGACCATTTTTCCTGCAATATACTAAACTTTTCATCCAACCAAACAGATGGTCAATATCTCATGCATAACATATTTTTATTGCAACAATTACAAAAGTTCACAAAGTGATCCCAGAATTGTTAAGTGTTCAATCACTTCCATCAATCCATCTATTAACTAGAATGAACCTATCATTATTTACACATGCATTATCGGTGTACCAATATTTTCTTAATGCAATCAACATTACTAATAAATAAATCAATATGTCAAAACCCATGTCCATATCTACATAATGCATCCTTGCATTGACTTTCAAATAGAACATATCTAGTTCGTGCATTTTTGCATGGTGAATTGGAATGTCTGGCACATGCCTCGGCACATTATCCATATCCTTCCTATTGCTTGCTCAACCATTCGGATGCCTTCCTTTTCGACCCAAACACAACACTAGGAATACAATTACTTTGATGTTTCTTCAGTGTTGGCAAAAAGGTTGCAATCCAAACATCAATTATAAGCAAGAAGACCATTGAATACTTGTGTGGCATTATATCCTTCCCATATCCAACTATGTTATGGCCTCACACATGACTAGCTTTGCTAGCATTCATTCATATAACATGATTATATCCCTTGATTTTCTTTGGTTATTAACTCACAACCAACAAAATTCTAACATGCTATTATCCATATAAATGCATTCAATAACTACACAATTTTGTAAATATCTCAGGCCTCGGCCTTAACCATAATGAATGGTATATCATTCCAATAAATGCATTCAAAACACATACTAATATCACTTCATGTTCTCATTGAGGGAATTCTTACCTAATTCCCTTCAACATTTATATAGCATAAGGATATCCATTTCATACATGTATAGATGTCATTCATTTGTGTGATGCTACCCGATTATCTGGTAACTTGTAGAAGCTCACATGATTCCTTTATCAACTTTCTATTCAACATTTAACTATCCTCATTTGTCTTCATATAGATGGTTATCAACAATAACATCACCACTTTCAACCATGCCATAATTTTTTCTTAGATACCTAATCCATCATTAGTCATATTCAAATATCATAGAATCATTATTTCATAAATATCAACAAACTACTCAAGTATACAAACATGCCATAAACATAACTAGGCATTTCCTCATGCACTAATGCATGTCTATGTGCACCAAACATTATTCTTCAACATGCCTACTAGTGTACATGCATTCTATCTTTCTTATATGCATTTTGCATTACTTCTAGTATGCTCTCCATTGCATATTTATTTCAATTGTATATATATTTTTATTTTTACATTGTAGATGATTGTCCTTGAATTCCTTTGGATTATGTCTACGGTGTGCCTTTATTCTACCCATATTTTCTCTATTTCTTCTTGTTGAGCACCTTCCAACCAAACACAACTTGTCCTTTTGCAATTCCAGTCGATATGTCCCACTAGTGTCGTCGCCCCACAATTGCTTCCTTTATGTAGACATTTATTGTCTCAACTTAATTTGGGTCGATCCTTTCAATATTCATAGTGCAATAACATGCATTATTCTAGTTGAATATTAATATTGTATTCTAAATATCCATTCTCCATTTCTTTGACCAAACTAGTCTTGAAATCAACCTTAGTTTAACATTTCAACACATTGAAATGTTTCATTTATGTTCCCTTTCCAACATCTTTGGCTATCCTTGGTTGTCCTATTGGTCATGGTCACATTTGCTGCTACAACAAATGCATCAATATCTTTAACATTTTCATCTCCCTTTGTTATTCCTAGCTATCCTCAATTATCACAAAATTCTTGTAGCCTTTTGTGCTCTTAATGTAATCATTGTGCATGATTTCTTTCTTCCCTGATCATGTTCTATCCAAGTCACACTTGACCACTTTACATTTCCAACCATTATATCTTATTTACCTTGGATCTTCAACATCCACTTACTTTTTTGGACCATATAACCCAACTTTACCCTATCTAAACACTTCAGCATTTGTGGTGCTTGTACTAGTCTCTTCTCCTTCCTTAGCCAATTGAGCCTAAACTTGACTTCCTTAATCACTATTCCAACATCTTGTAATTATGCATATATGCCCTCTTCTTCTTTTTGGCTTCATAAAAAAATACCTTGGAGGACTCAACTTTATTTTACATCCCATTATAACCTCAATTCGTACTTCCAGTGTTATGATATCACAATTAATTCCCTTCCAATTTATATGCTTTCATTTTCAGATTCCATCACCTTTGCATACAATGTCAAACATAGAATTATTTTCCTCTGTGAGTGCCTTCTTAAGAATTTCCTTTCTAAAAATCGTTGCCTTACTTGTGTTCTTCTTGATTTGTCATCCCATTCTAGATTGGAAATTCACTTAAATATATTTGGTATGGATTCAACATACTCTACATGCATCAATAATCATCTTTCATCGTAAACACCATTTCTTGATTTCTTCCATATGCTCGAACTAGCTTGGCATCCACCTTGTGGTGCCTTTTCCATTATCTCAAGTTATTCAGGGACTTTGTCCAATTATAGAATCCCCTTCAATTTATGTAGTTCCTCTCTCGGAAGTCTGAATTATAATTATCATTTATAATGAATGTCATGTATGCACTATGTCCCTCTTTATCAATATACTAGCATCTTGGATTCTCTATCCTCTTAGAATAGATCTACACACACTACATTGCTTTATCTTTACATTGGAATCCTTTAGAGTGAATGTACTTTCACTATTTCATCCAATGAATGATTTACTCTTGCACCCTAATTCCATTGGGCACTCTGATTAACATAAGTGGATTTCTTGTAGTAAATTCCTTTATATATAATTTTATATATTCTTGGATTCCCAAACCTTCATGGTTGCACCTAGATTCATATCTTAACATTCTTCATTCCTGGCCTTTGATCATCTTGTGAAGAAGCCTTGACATAACACTCTTTCTTTGAGTGCCTCTTGTGAAGAATCCTTGGCATAACAGTCTTTCTTTGAGTGTCTATGGTCATCCTTAATCCAAGGTTCAAACCCTTTTACCTTCTATTTAAACCACTTTTCATATTTCCATGCTTTGCACCTCCATGTGTACCTACTGCACATACATTATCATGAATTGTAGATGGGATTTATTACTTAGCATCCACATTTGATATGTATATATTTCATCTAACATTCTTTTCCCACATTAAAATTTCATTGAAGGTCTTCCATATTTCTCACTGCACCTAGATGTCTGATTCTTGCCACTTCCTAAAGAAATCATGTGCTCATTTTGAAGAATTGTCCATGCCTTTTTCCTCATATCTGTAGATTACCCTTTCTGGAAAACATGCATACAACAACATTTGTTAGCTAAAAAAAATAGTTTACAACTTTGAGAACAAATGCACATTTTTTCCCTTTAAGATCACCAGTGATCTTCCCTCCAATTTCATGTGAATTCTTCTACTTAAATCACAATTCTGGCTGAATTTATGTATTATTCTATCCAAGATCTTTCTAATGAATTCTTTCTTGCACAATTCAGAGATCTAAGAAGAAATTTATATTCATCTAAATATTGTTAATTTACCCCTTTTGTACACCTTTCATCCTAGTGTAATTAATCCCAGACACCAACTTATGTCACTTGTAGAGGTAAATATGTCAAGAACTAGGGAAATTTTTGTACAAGACATTGATAATATTGATGACATGGAATTCAAAAAAACTCTCATATTGTCAATATGATGCTCCAGTCAAAATTTGCAGTAATCTGAAAATGACAACTTTGTCATTTTTCACCTCTTTTTCCAAACATAGAATTTTTAGCCAAACTAGCTATCTCCCAAACTAAGCATTTCTGGAAAAAAATTCACTAAGGAAAAGTTATTGGGCTTGATGAGTACATAAAATGTTGAGTAAATAAATGTTTCCAGATTTTCCATCTAAGGTCCCTTTTTCCCCTCTGAAATTCTTAAAAATCGCCAAAAAGTGGCTCGAAATAATGGATTTTAACCTGTTTTGGCATCTCCTCTCCAAAATCCTTAGAATCTATCCAATCACTTCATAGAGTATTTTCATCTTTACTTTTCTGACACTTCGTAAAAATTTCAGCAGTAATTGTGCCCCTGCCATTGAGTTTGACCTTGATCTTCAAAACACTGTAATTTGCATTTTCTAGCAAATCAATGCATAATTGGCCAGTGGCCCTCTCTAAAATTTGTGTAGCCCTTCACACTGTAGACTAATCCCTCACTTTGTAGTGGAGTGAAACTACTAAGCTTTTTGTATCTTCCTTTCTATCACTTGTGTTATTCAAGTTTGAGATATTTTTACTTTCAAAATTGAACTCCCTCCAATTATTCCCTAGTACATGCAATCTTTTATACTCTCTAAATTAAGTTTTGTATTATTGTTATTATTATTATTTGGGTTGAATTGTTCTCTAATTGTCATTTTAGACTTCGATATTGTAATTCAAATTCAAATATTTGTGTCATTCTCTTGATTTCTTTAACAATTTCGATTAAAGTAATTATTGTTGTGAAATTAACTATAAGCTATTATCCTATGAAAACTCCTCATATCCTAAGAAATGGAGCCAAAACTCCTCATTTCCTAAGAAGTGGAGCCAATTCCCCTTACAATTCTTGTAGGAGAATGCAAATTTAATTTGAAGAGAAAATTGGATTTTGTTGAGTGTGTGAGATACAAATGCTTTTCTAATGAAGGCTACTTATGACTATGTATTGAAAGTATAAGAGAGAGAGAGAGATCTAATTGCACCCAAGTTAGCTACGTAGTTATAGAAATGGATGCAGATCGTGTAAAACTTAAGAAAATATTGTTGCTAGCCTATTATATACTTGACATTACTCTATAAACGATACTTCTTGTATGAATGTAGGAGTGATTATTATTTGGGTAAAATATCTAGTTGAATCCATTGATAATATGTTATGGGGTTCATTAGTAGGTAGCATGTATTGGGGATCGATAGGTTGACTACTTTTTGGTACTTCCGTTTGGGATAGAGATTGAGTATATAGAATTTTTTTCATGTGGATACTGAAATATGTAGCAACTCAATCTCAAGGGTCAACTCAATCTATTTAACCATCTATTATAACAACAAGTTCATCAGACCCTTGGACCTTCTAGAGATAGTCAGTCGATAGTCAACTAGGAGAGGCAACTGAGAGGTTGACTTGTCGGTTGGGTCAACTAGGACACTCGACTAATGTTCAATTTGAGACAAAAATCAAAGAGTTTGGTGTGTGCCCTAGATAATCAAAGTTAATTGTCTTTCTCACTTCAAGGGAGTTAGTATACTTTGAGGTTGTGCATGGGGGGTCTTATGAATCAATCTATCTTTGAAGTTTATTATTTTTTTATGGTTTTTGTGTGTTTCTATGTGTTGATCTATGCTCACTTGTGCTTTAGTGTTGTAATGGTGTCTTTAGAAACCACCTCTTCTTGGAATATATAAATCTTTAGATCTATTAATTCCCTTGTTCTCCCACTTGGTATCAAAGATATTGGTTTGAGATCTAGCTTGTTGTCTACAAGTCTTTTGGATGTTTTCACTTGATCGCATTGTCATTGAGTTGGATCCCTCTGGTAGATAAACTCTAGGTTTCAACTAGAAGAGTGAATCAAGGTTTAAATATGTAGATCAAATTCATGAGTTCCAATCAAGAACTTGTGGTTTTGAATGGCCAAAATTATGGTATGTGGGAAAAGGATATGGAAATGTTATTGAAGAGCATAGCACTTTGGAAATTTATAAAGATTGGTGTTCCAGATCTGAAGGATGATAAGAAAAAACTTATCATCAATGGGAAGAAGGATGAGGTTCTAGGAGCTATAATGACATACATCTCCATGGAGATTCACTTTTATACAAGCGAGATCAATTGTTCTAATTAGGTCTAAAGGAAATTGAAGACATCATTTGCCAAGTATGATGAAAGTTAGGTTATGCACATTGAGAAAGAGTTTATCTATCTTGATCCTCTCCTTTGACAGAATTGAATATTATTTTCCCCATGTGGAGGAGCTACTTTTTAAATTGGGTAAATGTAGAACATATTTTCCCAAGAAATATGGCCAACTAATAGAATTGATCTTGATGTATCTAAAGACACCCTATGATGTATTAGGTTTCACATTATGTGTTAGTTGGGCTTCCGTAAAACAAGACAATAAGGATTATTCCTTTGATTCCTTCTATGGTTTGCTAATTAGGGCACAAAACAAATTACTTGTTGAAGGGAAACTTGAAGTTAAGAAACATGCCCATTTGATTAAGGTAAAAGGTCGAAAAAACTATAGAGAAGGATATCAAGCATGCATTCGAGAGAAAGAATGAGATTATATTGACCAAACTATCAAGGATATCAACTAAGAATGGTAACAAGAAGGAGGCATGATGTTATTTCAAAAAGTTATGATATATGGAGAAGGCTTGTTGGAAGAAGACTAAAGATCTTGGGGATAAAGTCAAGAAGCTTGGAGGAGACGTGTCAATTGGATAGTCGATGAACTTGTAGCATGAACTTTCAGAAGGTATGGAAGATAACTACATGCTCACTATTAGTACTTCTCGGACCTTATATGCTCGCAGTTTTAAAAGTGAATGGATAGTCAGCTTTGGTTGTACCAATCACATGGCTAAAGAAACTTCTCTCTTTTCTTCATTAAGTAAGGTTGCAGAAGAAGAAATATTTATGGCAAATGATTATGCACTTACTATTTTTAGTTGTGGTAAAATTGATTGTCTGAATGGTGTGATCATTGATATATATAATGTACCAAGTTTGAGTTCTAATTTTTCATATGTACCCCAACTAACCTAGACTAGCAAGGAGGTTGAATTTTTTGGCTAGATCAATTTATTGTAAAATATACAACAATAACTTTGTTGTTGTTCCAAAGTTTATTCTTTAACCTAAGCACAAAATGTATAAGTTGTGTGACTTTCCTAAAAAGGATCCAGGATTGACTATACTCATAACCAATGTCAACAAGTGGAGTAGACTTTGGCATGAAAGACTCAAACATCTAAATTTTAAAGCATGTACCTGATGGTGAAGTATAATAGTCTTAATGGACTACCTAGGGTTGTTTCCCCTAATGATGTATGTGAAGGGTGTGTTCTTGGAAGCATCATTGGGCTACATTGAAAGGGGGAAATCATGGGAAAAACGGCCCACCTAAAACTTATCCATAATGACCTATGTACCATGAATATACCATCACTAACATGTACAAGGTATGTTTTGTATTTCATTGATGAATTTTTTAGGTATACTTGGGTATATTACTTGAAGAATAAAGATCACATCTTTTAAAAATTCAAGGAATTTAGGGCATTCGTTGAAAAATAATGTAGGTGAGTTGTGAAAGGATTAATATCTAACAATGGGGAAGAATATGTGGACAAGATCTGCGAAAGAAAACTAGTTTAGGAACAGCCAGATCTGTCTTTTGAAATATACTTTTCACAAAATGGAATCTCTTGGGAGAGATGTATACCTTACACACCTCAACATAATGGTGTTGTTGAAAGGAAGAATAGAACATAATGGCATGGTGTTTGCTTCAAACCAAAGAGATGTTGACTAAGTTTTGGGAAAAATTTGTCTACTACTCAAATTATCTTCTAAAGACAGTTTCAACAAAAGCTATATGGGATATGACTCCTATTCAGAATTGGAGTGGAATAAAACCCTCAATTAGACACTTAAGACCGTTTTGATGCAAAGCATGTGCTCATATTCCATATGATAAGAGAAGGAAGTTGGATGCAAGTATTCATGCTTGTATTATGGTGGGATACCCTGAAGAGACAAAGGCCTACATAGTTTTTTATGCAGTCAAACAAGAAATTATTTCTAGGAGAAATGTTGTCTTTGATGAGAAGACCTCATATATTACTTTGTTAAATTCTTCTTTTGGGTTGTTAAGTAGCGATCCAATAGAAATTTTGAAGGTTTTTGAATCGATTGGCTACTACACAATTAGGTTTTCGACTAGACAATTGGCTCATGTATCAAAAATGACTTGTAATCGACATTCCATGGAAAATTTGACCACAATTTTTGGAACACTTGATTATTCAAGTAATGGTTATTTTGATGTAGGATTTACCTCTACAAGGGACATTTGTCTTCATAGATGCACAACTATGAGAAATGGAGTTGTTGGTGTTGATACAAGTGATATCAATGACTTAAGGAAAACAAGAGGTTAAAAACAATGTGGTAGTGTTTCTCTAATGACATGTGTGGTAGAGGCATGTGATACCAATACATATGCAAATTCGCATGGTTGACTTGAATGGGAGAAATATGTTATGACTAATGAGTACCAATCCATGATGAAGAGTAAAACATGGGATTTAGTTCCTCGTCTGTAAGGAAATAACATGGTGAAATGGTGATGGGTCTACAACATCAAATTCACATTTGAAGGTGTTGTTGAAAGGCATAAGGCTCGCTTGGTAACAAAAGTATTTTCTTATCTAGAAGGCATTAACTGCATTGAAACCTTTTCCCATGTTGTAAAGATGAACTATGTTCCACTGATTCTTTCCCTTATTGCTCGTTTCTATGGGAGGTACATAAGATGGATGTCAAAAGTGATTCTTTACAAAGTGATCTCACTGAGGATATTTATATGGAGCAACCCCCTAGCTTTGAGAAGGATGTTAGTTGTATGTTGATTAAATAAATCCTTGTATGGTTTGAAATAATCCCCTAGGGAATGGTATGAGAAGATTAATCATTTTTTCCTCAATCTTGGTTTCAAATTTTGTGATCATATCGTAGTATCTATATTTTACATATAAATGGAGAAACCCCAATTGTTGCACTATATGTTGATGATTTAGTAATTATTAGAAGTAACTTTGCTTTAATTTTGGATTTGAAGAAATAACTAGTGCATACTTTTGAAATGACTGATCTTGGTCTATTGCATTTCTTTTTGGGCATCCAAGTCTTACAAATAGATGATGGTATCTTTATTTCTCAACCTAAATGTGTATTGAATCTATTACATATATTCAAAATGGAAGACTATAAATTGTGTGCTCGACATTTCCAATCAAGAGTAAAGCTGACTAATTAGTATGATTCTCATAAAGTCAATGCCACTCTCTACAAGAAACTTGTTGGTAACCACATTTATCTAACCCACAATCAACTTGGTATTTCCTTTGTTGTTAGTGTGGATTATAGATTCATGTAGGATCCAAGGAAAAGCCACCTCAAGGTTGCAAAGATTTTTTTTTGTTATATCAAGGATACTTGTTAGTTTGGTATAAAGTATTGTGGTAATAATATGAACTCGTTAGTTGGATACACCAACTTAGATTGGGCTAGAGATGGAGATAAGAGGAAGACCACATTTGGCTATAAGTTTCATCTTGGCTCTAGACCAATAGTTTGGTCTTGCAAAAAGTAGAAGGTGATCCCCCTTTCAACCACAAACATAGAATATCATGGTGTAGTTAATTCTAGCATGGGGGTAGTGTGAATTCATAATTGAATGAGTGAACTCATATTTTCAATCAAGGAATTGACTATAGGGTATTGTGGCAATCAAAGTGCAATACAAGAAACCAATGAAAGACATAATGAAGAACAAGACGATCAAGAATTGACAGAAAGGCACAAATCAGAATCATTATTCATCGTGTTATTTAAATGATAATGCAATATATAGTGCATTCCTCCAATTACCACTTTTAATTTTCCAAATAACTAAATATATGTTACTTAGGATAATGAATATACCTAAGATAAATATAAGGTGGTTTAGAACTTAATGATTAGAAGAAAAATTGCTAACAATCTCCCCCTTAATCATAAGTTCATACAAGAGTAATAGCTAGGTAACAAAGACTAGTGAAAATGTTGGTAACACATCCAAGTCTTCAAGTTGATACTCATGGTCTAAAATATCATGAGTTTCTATGAATATTTGTCTAAAAAATTGCCAAAAGGATGCCAAATACCAAGTCTAGAAAACTCACTATACAATAGATGAGCCAAATAACCTCTAGGTATTCACTAATGTGAGCCCAAAATTGATGAGAGAAAAACCTAATAAGAAGTGAATTGGTTGCAAGTCCAACACATCCCAAAACCTGAAAATTCCCAACAATCCATTATGTCAAGATAAAATGCAAAATAATCATGTGTACTTGGCAAGGTCAAAACACCATCCTTGTGAAGTCTAAAGAGTATCAAGTGAACAAATGTGTTCACAAAAATTCTCTAAAAAAATGACCCATAAAAAATTGACTATAATCCACCTGACAAAAAAAAGTGTCAACCAATAGCCCAATCAAATATCCCATGAAACATTATGTATGAAAACCTATGAACGATTCAACAATGAGTGAATAGTAATCCTACCAAAAACTTGAGAAGTAAACCAGGTGATTTTTGGTGCTACTCCAAATCATTAAACTAAACCATCAATCAAAGTGTCAAACAATCATGGAAGTCATAAATATGCAAGTGACTAAATCCTCAAAATATCATCAAACCCCTAAAATACTCAAAAACACCAAGCACTAAACTATCTTGGAAAATATCCTCTAAAGTTAAACTAACCAACCCAAAACTCTATGTGAATGATTTGTGTCAACATCATCAAATCCTAAATCCATCATCAATTCATCAACCTGCCATAAATCAATCCTCAATAAACTAAAGTAAAAAAACCCTTAATCCATCATCCTAGAGAAATCACAATGCTGAAAATCATTAAGTATACTTTGAAACTTGAAGTATGACATTAACCATCATTGATATCGCTCCCCCATCAATTGAAAGGTGAGAGGTCTTAAGACCTATAAATCAACAATATCAATATACCCCCCTAAAAGTGGAAAAGGGTAACCATATTATCTTTGAGAAGAGTTGGAAGAATCAATCTTCAACTCAAAAGACTACATCAAGTGGAATCCAATCATGCCCTAAAATGATCAAGTCTCAAATCAAAACGTGAATGTCCATCTATAATATAAACATCTCCTAACAAAAATGTATGAACCCAACGATAAGACCGCTCCAATAACTTGGCATCTAAAATCTACTTGTTTCCTCATAATCTTTGTTCATTTATGACACATTTCTAAAAGGTGATTTGTCTTCCCACAAAAATTGTATGGGTTAAGATCAGAACATTACAATGCAATATGGCTAACTCGATGATAGTGTTGACATTGTTCAGATACAACCTCTTTTTCCCCATCATACACCTCAAGTTCAAGCACTTCATTCAACTTATTAGCATCAATAGTATGCCTCTAATGCCCTTAAATTTAAAAATGGAATGAAATTGGCTAACCTCATCTCCATCATCTAACAATACCCATTCTCTACTTTTGGATCACTTGGGAATGATATTCTGTCCAATGACCTCTTATAGGTGTCCAGTAAGGAAGAGGCCTGGTAAAGATAGTACAGACAGAAAATCCATCGGCTTCCATTACAAGACTATAAGGACCCTTTGATGTGTCCTTGTTTGACAAGCAGTTGACCAATGACTTCACTTCTCTGATGTCCAATCACTACCCAACTAAGACGCTCTTCATCAGATAATCAAAACTCTTCCACACAGTTTTGATTTTGTTCAAATCGTCATCAAGAAACCCCCTTCTCACAAATCTAATTAGTCTAGAGTATGAAAGAGTTTGAAAGAAGTCAAACTAATTCTATTCATATCTTGAGCCAAATTTGTTCCTCTTGAACTACAACTCTTCCCAAGGTCTATTAATGAAAATTTGCTTATCCTCAAATTTAACCTTAGTTTATTTATCTAATTCACCCATATCATCTTTAACTTGATGATGTTTGAGATCCCCTTTTTCACCATCAACAAATGCTAATCCAAAAGGACATGTGAAGGATTTAGAAATAGGAGAGGAATGTTGAAGTATATCCTAATTATGAAGATGTCTTAACCCATTTGTTAATAACTTGTTTTGATTTTGAGGTAAATCAATCTTTTTATGCATGATGTGCATACATGTAGCATGATGACTTAGTGACGTTTTGTTAATTTGAATAGTTGATCCTTGTGCAGTATGAATTAAAGTGTGTATAATATTAAACAAGTCTTCGATACTCATTGTATTTATCCAAATAAGTGCTTCAAGTACCAAAAATAATTTGTTGTAAAATACTACCAAGTGTCACAAACAAAACTTCGAAGTGTTGCAAATAAGAAATAAAGTATTGTATGCTTTAAGTGTCGTAGCATCAAAAAATGACCAATCAGGAACATCATTCAAAGACCTTCGTCATCACAAACACTTGATCTCTCTATTCAATTTTGAAACAAATCAAATGACTTCAAATACATTTCCAAAGTACGATAAACATGCAAAATTGTTGGACCTCCAATACTTCATAAGGGCTTCTTACAACTCTGCCCTGGAGTAAGAATCCTAAAGAATTAATGAGAGAATCAAATTATAGAATTGCAATCAAATATTTGACACAAAAGACAACCAAATACTTTACAAAAAAATATCGTAGGGAACCTTATAATGCAAGATACTTCATTGTGAGCAAATTTGTCTTCAAGTGCAAATGGTTATTTTTCTTCTTTACTTGCCTTCTTTATAGAAGAGTTCTTGATTTGTTATATAATAGTGAGTGTTTCCAGAAAAGAACAATGCAACAACAATACCGCCATGCATCAATAGCCACGAGGCCACACACACAAAGATCCTAAGACCCCCTTGTTCAATTGCAGGTGGGTCTAGGACACGAGACCAAAATATCAATTTTATTGAGTCATTATCTTGGAGATGTTTGCACTTATCAAGAGCACACAATGTCCACTTATAACTTCTTACAAATTTTACTCCCCTTATAACTTTGAGGCACCTTAGATTTTCAAGCTCCAAAGTGCAAATAAATCTTATAAACTCAACTACAAAATTTTGCAAAGCACAAGCCCCTTATAACGTGTTTCCAAAAATTTCCCTACAACTTACAAAAAATTATAACTTCTTGCAAATTTTACTCCCCCTTATAATTGTTTCCAAATTTTTTCCTACAGCGTAGAACTTATAACTTCTTACAAATTTTACTCCCTTTATAACTTCGATACACCTTAGATTTCCAATCTCCAAAGTGCCAATAAAGTTGATAAGCTCAATTACAAAATTTTACGAAGTGCTAGCCCCTTATAAGTTGTTTCCAAAATTTTCCTCAAAGAAACCACCTTTAGAGCTCCAATCTTCCTATTTTAAATGTCTCAAATGAAAGATTTGATTAATCCCATTTATTTTACTAAATGACCCTACTTTGACTAATAATATAACCCAAAAAAAATATGTATTCCCTAAGGTACTACCTTTAGAGCAAAAAATATTTTAAAAATATTTCTTCATAAAAGATACTACCTTTAGAGTTTGATTTTCCTATTTTAAATGTCTCAAATAAAAGATTTGATCAATCCCATTTATTTTACTAAATGACTCTATTTAGACTAAATGAAAGATTTGATCAATCCCATTTATTTTACTAAATGACTCTACTTGGACTAAATGAAAGATTTGATCAATCTTATTTATTTTACTAAATAACCTTCCTTCAACCCAAAAAAACAAAAAAACATATGATCAGTCTCATTTATTTTACTAAATGACATACTTCAACTAAACACATATGATCAATCTCATTTAATAAAACATATTTATCAATCTCATTTATTTTACTCAATGACCATACTTCACCTAAAAACATATAATCAATCTTATTTATTTTACTAAATGACCGTACTTCAACTAAAACATATAATCAATCTTATTTATTTTACTAAATAACCGTACTTCAACTAAAAACATGAATGACCATACTTCAACTATCATACATTTAAGGATTTTTTTAAGACCTTCACTTTGATTTCTTCAATTTATTGATATGTGAAGGAAGTAGTTTTGAATATAAACAAAAAGGCATTCGTTTATTTGTCTAAATATTTAACTTTTTTACTGGAATTAGATTAAACAGATTTTGATGAAATCACCATTTTATGTCGTTTAAATTGCATTTTTAAATGCATAAATGGATTCAACACCTTAAAAAACTTTCAAGACGCTCAAATTATATAAACTCAATCACTCAAATATAATTTCAGAAAAAAATATCGAAAAATATACCCATAAAAAATCCAAAAAATCAAACGTTTAAATTAGTAAACAAATTTATTTTCTATGTTGCCACTGTGGGTGAAAAACACTCAAATGTTACCTTCATTCTTTCTCGTCGTGGGACCATTGCACTCTTCCAGCGGTCTTTTGTTGTACATCAATTCGTTATGGGTCTGGTCAGTGGCCCATGAAAAAGGTTCCAAACCTCTTTGATTGGAGTAGATATGCTTGCCAGTCTCATTCTATTTCAAAACTAATGTTAGGGTTCGAGGAAGTAGCTCGATAATTAATGAAAGAACTAGATTTTCTTTACCAACAACACTTGAAGGATGTATCTGGTCCAACATCAATCGACAGAGTGATTCGACCTTCTCTCCATCTGTATGACTGCATACATTTCTTGTTGGTTCGATTGTCTACTAGAATACTTTATTTCTTGTTTAATGCTTTATTTCTTGTTTAATGTTCTTTTGTAGTTGATTGCTCCACTCAGAGGTTAAATTTGACCGGTAAATGCTTTTTTTTTTTTAATCATTAAAGATTATCAATTTCAAAATTTATTTGTCATTGATGATGTACATTTAATTTATCAAACATCAATTTGATCTGTCAGTAAAAAATTCATTCATATTATATATTGATGTATAAATTTATTATATATATATTTATAGGTTAAAAATTCTATGAAATGAAGATTTTTTGGGGGGATATTTACCTGAAATCTGACTAAAAATTGTTGGATTTATAGATTTAAGTAATTATTTTTGTAGAATCTAAGTGCCCTGAAAATTTTTTAACATGTTAACTCCATTTTTACATTCAAAAATGAATTCTGAACAACAAAAAATAATAATTCGCATATATATAATGCTTCTTCCATATTTTGACATACTACATTTTTAGAAAGCTTTTCTCTCATATTTCGTCGTTAAAATTGAAATGTTTCCAAATATATAATACATAATTTTAGAATTTACCAAAATTACACTCAAATTACCAAAGCTAAGAACCTTTTAATACCAAAGCTAAGAACCTTTTAATTGTTCTAATGGATTATAAATGGTATAGCATAGCCTACAAGGTGCACAACATGCTCCTCAAATTGCCAAAGCTGGAGCGTTTTAGTTGTTCCAGTGGGTTATAAATTTTATAACACGATAGACTGAAAAGTGAAGGCTGATGAGAATTCATGAATATTGCATGTTGAAAACTAAAGACTACGAGGACTACCAAAAAGGTAAGGTTTATACATATTTAATATTAAATTACTCTGGTGTTTAATAATTTTATCAACTCTCAAGTGTCATAAATTATAATAAATGTTTTATATTTTGTTTGAAAGTTTATTAATTCTTGATATTTAGTATTAAATTAATTTTGTGTTTGATAATTTTATCAACTGTCAACTTTTGTATCATAAATTATAATTAATTTTTTAAATTTTGTTTAAAAGTTTATCAATATTTAGTATTAAATTGTTTTTATGTTTGATAATTTTATCAACTTTTATGTTATAAATTATAATAAATGTTTTAAATTTTGTTTAAAAGTTTATCAACTCTTGTGTGATAATAATATAGAAAGGTGGAAAACCTTGATTATTTTTTTGTTTTTTAATTTTTTTTATTTTTTTATATTAATTTTATATAATTTTTTGTAATTTGATAATCTTATGTCAAATATAATTTCATAATAATTTTATGTTAGACACAAGTTATTTTTGTATTCACAAAAACATTTGCTCTTGTATTCATAATAAAAGTTTAAAAAACATATACAATACATATTATGACGGACAAAAATAAATATAAAATATCATGCTAAAGATAGTTTTAAAAAAAAACATGTCATAAAAAATTTACTTGATTAGTAGGAGTGCGCGCCAAATTTAACCACTAGCTCTAGCCAACCCAAGGAACCCAAGGTTTTGTTTACACTCAATATGGACACAAATGTCATTAATCAACCAACAACCAACTTATTGTTTTGCTAATAATAGTGGCAACATACTCTTAATATCCATGCTTTCTTTCTAAATGGATTTATCATTTCAATAGTGAAAATATCTTGGGCAATGTGTGACCCATAGGCCAGAATCATGTATACATGGAACAACAATTCTTCTAGTGGGTGCCAACAACAACTTCTCCAGTATGGCAGATCACAATCATACAAAGTTAGGTCGTAATGTATTCATGAACTTCTTTTGGTAGCATTTGGGGTTTCATATCACTAAGGAATCACCATTCTCTTCAAGGGTTTATCCAAGCATACAATCTCTATAGTAGCCACTCCTCTTTACTACAACTTTCAAAACACTTTCTATGGGTATTCCTCCAGTGAACTTCAAGCAGAAGTGCACACTAGTTATATGCCAAATTATAGCATCATATAATGAATAAAATATGTGATTTTACTCTTTGATGACGAGACTTAGCTTAAACATATACTCTTTTTCTATCGTTTTTTTTCAAAATTTGACCAAAAATTTAGAAGGATGGATGAAATTGAAGCTTTTCTAATTGATATTATGTGTTTTTAATGTTATGGAAATGAGACTCGAAAATCTTAATGTTGAATCCATTTATACACTCAAAAACAAGTTAAAATTGAAATTTCATCAATAATTATTTTTAAAAATATATATAATTAATTTACTGACAAAAATCAAAAACCTAAAACGTTTAAAATACTCTGAAACTTTTGTAAGTTGTAAAATAAGTAATATCAACCATTCTATATTACAAATCATTAGCATTTGCATGTACAACAAATCAGTATGTCACCATCACGCATGAGCATGTCCTTTAAGCCAACTTTTGATCTTTGCTTTTCCTTTAGTACAAATCTACTTCATATCACATCGATCTGGTGGGTATCGGACAGGCTTGTCATCAATCCACTTTCTTCTTTCCTTAAGCCATATGCTATTCAGATAAAAACAAACTTTTCTTTTCCATCCTACTTCATCGTCCCTAAACTTCCAACGTGCAAGTTTTCTAGATTCCATCGTTATTATTATCGTGAGCATCTACCTTTGGTTCACTCTAATTATTTACCTCTTACTTTTAATGCATTTGCACTCTGGAAAATGTTTGATGTGACTCACAGATTTTGAACCCGATAATATGTTAAAAATCTTCGCAAACATACAATTAAGAAGTTGCAATTATGTGGGGTGTATGGAGAAGATAATTTTATGTCTTGAATCTTTAGACAATGATCTATGAACCTGATAATAGGTTAAAAATCTTTACAAACATACAATTAAGAAGTTGCAATTATACATGTGGGGGTGCATGGAGAAGATAGTTTTATGTCTTGAATCTCTAGACAATTATGTTGATAGGGGTGTTAGAACAACAACTTTATTATACATATGGATTTTCCGGAAGTAATGAGATGATAATTGACAATCGACTTGTCATTTGGTTTAAACATGGCAATCAATTGGTGCGTAGGTCAAGGCAGAAATCAAGGAATTCGATGTGCATCATAGCCTACCACAGTTGACTATGTCTTCCTCACTTCAAGTGTATTAGTTACACTTTGAGGGTATATATAGATGGTCATATGGATCGATCTATAATTGAAGTTTATAGAAGTTTTATGGTTTTTGTGTGTTTCTATATATGTTGAGCTATGCTCACTTGTGCTTCAATGTTATAATAGTATCTTTAGATGCCACATTCTCTT